>JASDQU010101370.1:47757-83548 GCA_032191745.1 Picea mariana
TTTCTAAGATTTTGTTTAAATAGATTGACATCTTCTTTGAGAGGAATGGTATGTTGAATGATATCCCTCTTATAAGTTTTCAAATCTTCATAGGTCCATGAAAATACATCTCTATACTCCCTCTCCAAGTCCTCTACCATTCTTCTCTCCTTTGTCGAAAGGTTCTTTCCTACTTTAATGAGTTTTGGACTCTCCTCAAACCCAATGTTTATTTCAACACAATCCTCAGGCTTGCTAACATCTTTATTTTGTTTATACATATCATGTCTATCATATATTCTCTCTAATGGAACAAGTCCTTTAGGAAAGTTATTGCCTTGAATCTCCTCAATTTCCCCCATCTCAAGGTTCTCACCACCTTCCTCCCTCCAATCAACTATATAATCAACAAAAATATTGCAAGTTTTTCATGAATCCAATGATTTGAGCATAATCATGGAAGACTTGCCAATGTTCAAAACCATTGGGAATTGAAGGTCTAAAAAAAATTCCATATTAAACTCCTCTAAGACAAGGCTATCATTTGGTTGAAGAGTAGAAGAAACAACGACTAAAGAATCAACATGTGCATTTTTTTCTCTTGGGAAAATGCTAATGGAAAAGACATCAAATAACTCAATAGTGTCCCAAACAACATGTTTGTATCATTTCAAACTATTGTGTTTCACCAAAAAATCATTTTTCACTTGCATCACCACAAGGTTTGAATCACCAAAACACCACCAATACCCTAATTCCCATGTCTCTTGCCAACTCAAGACCAAACAAGAGAGATTCAAACTCAACAACATTATTGGCAGTGTCAAACTCTAATTTATGAGAGTAGCTAGTGATACCCTCTTATGGAGAGGTGAAAACAATGCCAGCACCCATTGAGATCTTGAAGCCACCACAAGCATTAATAGGTTGTGAAATTGTCCAAATTGTGATGTTGCAAGTATTGCACATGTATTGAGAAATTTCCTATGTGATTGTGTGATTAATAAAGGAAAATTTAGGTTATCGGTGTGATTGTCAACCTAAACTTTGATTAGGATTTGAGATATGAAATGGGCCTATAATCCATGTATCAGGTGTACTAGGTGTGGTTAATGTTACTTTAGGATGTCTTAGGCTAAATTCATGTAGATGTCCAGGTGGACGGAATTTGTGTGATAAAATGTACATGAACTATTGTGACCATGAACGTAAGTTTCTAACCTAAGAAACATAACCCACTTAAGCCCCAAAGTCCCATTCCCTAGTTTGATATGATCAATGCATCCTCCCTTGATATAGTACTAAACTAGTCAATTGGGCCTAGCTTGGGTGGTTAGGGAGGAGAAACGTTATCCTCTCCCCCTATGTTCAAATTCCACTCGTGACATGTTTCACTCTTCACGAGCCAATTTTTGTTGATGTTGTGAGCCATGAGAAGTATCTCACCCTCACTTATGAGTAGGAGGGTGGGTGAATGGTTACAAGTAACCAAAAAAAGTTCTAACATACAACTCAATCCAATACTACAATGACAACCTTTGGGTGGTTAGGGAGGAGAAACATTATCCTCTCCCCCTATGTTCAAATTCCACTTGTGACATGTTTCACTCTTCACGAGCCAATTTTTGTTGATGTTGTGAGCCATGAGAAGTATCTCACCCTCACTTATGAGTAGGAGGGTGGGTGAATGGTTACAAGTAACCAAAAAAATTTCTAACATACAACTCAATCCAATACTACAATGACAACCTTTGGGTGGTTAGGGAGGAGAAACATTATCCTCTCCCCCTATGTTCAAATTCCACTTGTGATATGTTTCACTCTTCATGAGCCAATTTTTGTTGATGTTGTGAGCCATGAGAAGTATCTCACCCTCACTTATGAGTAGGAGGGTGGGTGATTGGTTACATGGAACAAAAAAAAGTTCTAACATACAAATCAATCCATTACTACAATGACAACCTTAAATATATATTCCAACGAAATCCCTAACCTTTTCATGAAGCTTGTTACTAACTATAATTATGATACACCAAACCCATGCCAACATTGTCTAGGGGTATCTGCAAGGTTGAATATTCCCATGTCTTATCTATGTGCATTGTTTAAAAGGTGGAGGGTTGTCATTGTTTTGTTGTCCTCGTTGTATCTTTGGGTGGTTACTTTATCCTCATTCATTTTTCATTTCCTAGGTCTAAGAATGAGAGTTATGTTAGATGCGTCGCTTGTGTGCATGAGTGCATCACTTATGTGTATTGCTTATGTATGTGGCTTAGTCACACAGGTTAACTATGTGGGTTATGTGTTTGATTCGGGTGCATGCGTTAGATGTGTTGATAGGTGCATAGGTTAAGTGCATCCCTTATGTTAGGTATATCGCTCATGTGTAGGTGTGTGGGTAGATGCATAGGTTAGGTGTGTTTCTTATGCTAAGCACATTATTTGTGTGCATGAATGCATCACTTATGTGTGTTGCTTATGTACATGGATTAGGCCAACATGTTATCTATGTGGGTTACATGCATACGTTAAGTTTACAAGTTAGATGCATGGGTAGGTGCATAGGTTAGGCACATTTCTTATGTTGGGTATGTCATTTATGTGTTTGGATGTGTACATAAGTTAGGTGTGTCACTATGTGTATGAGAGTGATTCTTATGTGTGCCTCTTATGTACATTGGTTAGGTGCATGGGTTATGTGCGTGGATTATGTACATGGGTTTGATGAATGAGTAGGTGCATCACATGTATTAGTTGTGTCACTTATGTGTGTGACTAGGTGCATCTCTTATTTGCATGATTGTTTCTTATGCGTGCAAGTTAGGTGCATGGGTTAGCTATGTGGATTATGTGTTTGGGTTAGGTGCATGTGTTAGATGTATGAGTAATTGCATATGTTAGGTGTGTTGATTGTGTTAGGTTGGTCACTTATGTGTGGGTACGTGAATAAGTGTGTAGGTTATGTGTGTTGTAGTGTTCCCCAGCTTAACCAGGGAACATTACTACGCGGAAAAACACATAAAACAATATTTTCTTTTGCTAAACAATTCATGTATCTTACCAGCTACGATTTAAACACATTTTCAACTAATTTTTTATACCCATAATTAAATGAAACTACGGTATTCTAAACAAACATGAAAGAAACTGATAAAACATCTATAACAACATATAAAACCATTCTCATATACAGAGTAAATGCACAACAATTACATTCATGGAATAACTCAACAAAATAGATAAACACTTATCATTAAAAGAGAGTTTGTGTAACCAACTACTTGGGAAGGAATTTCCACCCAACTATAGACCTGTTGTTCCAAATCTCAACAACAAGTCACTTGATCCGGATTTATGCAGGAACGCAACAAAATACACAAAAAACCATGAATACAAAGATGCAGCGGAAATAACACTTCATTTCATTAATATCAAAGCACTGAAATTTGTTTACAGACATAATAGAAATAAACTAGCTAGGGCGCTGGTAGCTTATCTCTGAGAAGAGATGTGTCGGCTACAAGCCTTTGAACTCTGTGTTTCAATGAGGCTCGAAGGCCTATCTATTATTGATAAAAAATGGAAACCCTAAACATCCAAAAAACCTAACCCTAGGAGATGAAACACCAGAATATGGGCCCCGTCGGGATAAATTGGTACATCAATTTCTCGGGGTCATAACTTTGGCATACTATCTCCATTTGACACATATGCTACATCGTTATAAATATCCATCCGAGGACTACAATAGTTGGCAAAATATATTATGAACATATTTTTCGACCGGACCAAGCCCAAAAAACGTCGTTTAGGGCCTCAAAATGGCTCTGGAAGTTCAAGACCCGAAAAACTGCCAAAAATAGTAAATTGTGCTACAATTAAGGAAACTAAAAAACTGAAAGAAACAATGGTGGGGGTCCAAGTGGAATAGGTGGGTGGCCACCAATATCCACCTTGATCATTCCTCCCCCCTTAGGAAGCAATGGTCCCCATTGTGTTGAGTTCCTCCATGAGATGAGGAAACTTTTGTTGAACTTGGTCCCTGGTGAAGAAGTTGGCCTGCTTTGACAACTCGATATAGATGGATCCTCTGCTGGAGGGTGTTCTTGATATGTGTGTCCATGATCCGATTAGTTGTGGCTTGTTCCATGCAGTCTGGGTTTAACTCTGTTGGTGTGAGTTGTTCTGCCATGTCAGATGTGCCCAGTAGAGGTGGAAAGTAAGGCTAAAGGCGGTCCGCATTGAATGTTGGGTGCAGACCAAGGAATAGTGGGATATTGAGCTCGAAGGAATTATCCCTTACAACCTTGGTGATGGTGTATGGTCCATATCGGAGCGAGCGAAGCTTGCTGTGGGGTCCAACGAGGCGCTCCTTCTGCAAATGTAGCCACACTTTGTCGCCCACCCGGAAGTTGTGTTGCACCTGATGCTAATCATGTCATTGCTTGTACATAGCATTGGCTCTGTCCAATATGTCATGAACTTGTTGGTGAATGTGCTGAATGCGCTCAATGAAGTTGTTCGCCTTGGCAGCTTTAGATTGGACATGAGCCGAATCAGCCTGAGTAGCTTCAAATGGTATGGCTATGTCAATGGGACATAGTGGCTGGAATCCCAAGCCCACCTGAAAGGGGTTGTGGTTGGTTGAGCTGTGGAGGGCCTGGTATGTTGTACATAGGGGAGACTCTCATTCCATGTGCATGGATGCTTTGAGTTGAGCATGCGCAAAATGTGTACGATCATCCTGTTGACGACCTCTTTCTGTCCATCAACTTGGGGATGGAAAGTTGTGGACTTGGTGAGCTTGGTGTCCAGCATTGACCAGAGGCTAGATCAAAATGTACTGAGGAACTTTCTGTCCTAATTTGAGATGATATACTGTGGGATCCCAAAGTGTACCCACACGCGTTCAAAGAAGAGTTTAGTAGTGGCTTCTACTGTGATATTCTTCTTGCAGGCCTCCATAATGGCCATCTTTGAGAATCTGTCGACGACCACGAAAACACAGTCATTGCCATTCTTAGTAGAAGGAAGGCCCGACATGTAATCCATGGAGATGGATTCCCAAGGTCGACTAGGGGTAGGCATCGGATTATAGAGGCCTTGCTTCTTGATGGTAGGCTTGAAAATGGCGCAGAAAGTGCAGGATATGATGTACTTCTCGACATCCTGTTGAAGGTTTGGCCAATATAAATAACTTTGCAATACTGGCACTATTTTCTTGACCCCAAAATGCCCAACTACTCAAATATAGTGTTCTTCCCAAATCATCTTGGCACACTCGCTTGAAGGAACACAAAGGTGTCCCAGGTGACATAGTAGTTCATCCTGGAGGTGAAAATTTGGAACTCGGTTACCCTCCAAGAGTGTCTTGTATGTGTGGCCGAAATATGGATCTCTCTTGTAGAGAAGCAACCAATCAGAAGTCTCATTCCCACAAGAGTGGAGAACGGTGGTTATTTCCACGATCGGTGGTCAGTTGAGGCAGTCTACAACATTATTGGTGCTGCCCTTATTTTACTTGATGTTCAAATGAAACTGTTGCATGTATGTGGACCACTTATGATGGTGATCGTTCTGCAACTTCCCTTGTGTCTGTATGAACTGCAGGGGTCAGTGGTCTGTGTGGATGATTGTTTCCTTCCCAAAAATGTAATGCTTCCACTGTCGGCAACCCTGCACAATGGAATACATTTCTTTTTCATAAGTGGGATACTTTCGGACTGTGTCAGACAGTGTCGCACTGTGATATGTGTTATCGCACAATTTGTAGCTAGGTCAAAAGGCTAGAAGATAGAGGCCAAACTGGCCTAACAGCAGCCTACCCCACCCAATGTCACCACAATGGGGAGGTTCTTTCTATTTAGGGAGGTTAGGCCCAGGGGAGATGTCCCCGATAACCTGGAGTTTTGAAGAGGATAAGGTATAAAGGTCAAAGTGAAATTCCCTCTTCATAGGTTACCACCAAGAGCAGATAGTTTGGCTAAACAACCAATAATGAAGTGTAGGCCCAAATGAAAACACCTGCCCGGAACAAAGCAACAACAAAACAATACATGCAGGCTATGATTCAATGGGTTAGTACTTCATAGAACTATCTGATATCAATATATTAGCAATTATGACAATAGATACTGACAAGATCAATGTTTATTAATATAGCAATGGAACAATATCAATTCATCTATAAATGTCAAGATGGTGTAGCAAACAGTGTATCCAATCAATCCATTACTCAATAAATGCTTCAAAACACCATCTAATTGCCTATAAGGAGAAATTGTTGCGTCAAGATGGAATAACCAAGGATGACGTCAACCTTATTAGGGTTAGCAGTTAGTTAGGGTTTCAATTTATAAGAGTTTGAAAGTTTGTTTGACCACTATCACTTCAACGTTGGAGACCTAATATTAGTGCCTAAGGGTAAATGGAGTCAATTCAAGAGAGGACGCAAGGTTGAAGGGAAAAAGCTAAGGACTAGAGGGAAGAGTTTTGAAGTTTTGCAATGGCAGGGCCCTAGAAACAAAACCCTAGGGGAAAGATGCTCACTCTGGTGTTTCTTAAGCAAGGCCTCGTGCTCTTTTCTCCTTCCTTAGGTTTATCTTGGCAAAACGGCTAGCATAAAAGATAAATCAAGACATGAGAGTGAGGTGAGGGAGAGTGTTGCTAAGGTAAGGCCCTATCACCAAACCCTAGAAGCAGGACGGCCCTAGGTGTAGATAACTTAGGCCTGGGATGTCCCCTCCTTCTTGACTTTTAAAAGGCACAACTAGCACAGGGGAAGAAGTAATAAGAGTGTATCAATGGCTAGGCTCTTCCTTCCTTCTTCAATGGCTGGGAATTTCTCTTTTAGGGTACATGAGACAACGACCTACTTGTGTGTTTGTCCCCTAGGGTTTTAAAATCAACAAAATTTATAATAAATGCAAGAATATAAGACTACAACCATTCAATTAAGAAGTTTTGCAGAAAANACTAGCACAGGGGAAGAAGTAATAAGAGTGTATCAATGGATAGGCTCTTCCTTCCTTCTTCAATGGCTGGGAATTTCTCTTTTAGGGTACATGAGACAACGACCTACTTGTGTGTTTGTCCCCTAGGGTTTTAAAATCAACAAAATTTATAATAAATGCAAGAATATAAGACTACAACCATTCAATTAAGAAGTTTTGCAGAAAAAACACTTACATATCATGATGAAATAACATTGCAAATCCTAGTTGTAAACCTTCTTTCAAGAGAAATGCCAAAAATGCCAAGAAAAGCCTTCCTTCAACAAGTGCGCCTCACTCAAAGAGAAGAAATACACAAGTAGGGCGCAAAAATCAGATCTCACTAGGAGAGTGTTTTTTGTGTTATGTCAAAATGAGGATAAAACTCCTCAATATATACTATATTAATGACCTTTAATTAAATTTAGGTCATAAAAATTAGCCGACAAGGCTTTAAACCAAAATCATACTGTTTTTACATTAAAATGTCAAATTAAAAACCCTAACTGAGTTGTAATAAAGGAAAAATCCCCTTCAAGGGAGGTGCTAGCCCCTTTTAGGGCAAATGAGACATCCAGGAGAAAAACGTTAGCCTCCAGGGGCTTCTCCAACATGCCACATGTGCCATTGCTGCCCAGTCTGCCTCCAAAAATGACCATGAAGCTGGATGATGTCATGGTAAGGATGAGAGCACTCTAAGCCTTCCAAGGCCAACGTTCCATTGAAAAGGGGTCATTCCCCCTAGGCCGCGATGTGACAAAGTGCCTTTGGTGAAATGCCCTCTTCTTCTCTAGTGCAAAACCTCGGTCAAACACTGTCCTGTCTCTGCCCCTCTGACGGGGTCTCAACAACCATCTGATGGGATCTTCAGCCTCATGGAGGTTCGAACTAATCATCTCCCCATGTGTACCGGTCCAAATGGTACCTGTCCGTCGAGCATGGTCCTGCACATAAAAAACTACGCCCTCCATGGGCTCATTAGTCACAGGGATCATAGCAATGTTAATCACATTTCATCATTAATATTATCAAACATATGCATAAAAACCATGATATATCGTTCAATAGCTCAAAGACTCTACAAAAACCTACAATACAAGGTTGAGAAAAAGGACAAGACACCCTATTGGGCAAGTATCCATAAGGAAATGAAAGTTTCCAAGGGGTTTCATCCAAGCCATGTAAATGAGGTGATGTGGCTAGGGATGTCCAAACATACGGGTAGAGTGAGATTCAGGGATGCATGATATTACCTGTGGGTGCCTTTGTAGAAAGCGAGCTGTACCTGTCATGGATGCAATTTTTTCCAAGCCCTTTCTTGCCTTTATTCTTTTCTTTATTTGCTTTTTCTTCTTATTTTTCTTTTTATTCAAGGGCTAACCAAAGGACACTGCCTTGGCGTGGTGACTAGAGCTGACAATGTTACCCACAAGTACTTTCACAGATATGATAAAGTTGGCTTGTGATGAGACCCCCTTTCCCTTGGCCATGAAACCAAAGGTCACTTCCCTGGCATGGTAACTAGATGGTGGAAATGTCATGCTATTAGGTACCATGAACATAATAGGTTGGCTCGTGATGAGACCCCTTATCCTCTTGATTAGGTCTTGTTTGTTATTTTTTTCGGGTCCCTCTTGTTTCTTGTTGAGAGGCATTTTATTGCCTTCTCGGGGATCCCTAGGCAAAGCATCTCGAGGTTTTATTTCTAGGATTTTATCTTTTACCAGCTGCTTTTACCTTCTAGGCCTTTAGCCCCTTCTTCCCATGAGATAAGGTGCAACCCCACAAACAGATCATCCTAATGCCCGAACAAGGGGAATGGGACAGATGAGTGGGAGATAAGATGGAAAAGTGGTGGTATGATGGGAGAGGACGATGGCTCTTTAGAAATCCCCCAGTGGCAAACCAAAACCTATGGGTAAAGGCTTGCTAAGGCACCCAGTCAATTTCCCCAAGCATGGTCAAGTGGGCCAATGTAAGATCCAAGCAGTTGTCAGAGATAAAAGGGATCAGATGCATACATTTAAAGGTTATAATGATCAAAAGTGACACATACCATGATACCTGGACTAATTACCTCATGGAGCAAGAGCCTTCTCTGATACAAGACCAAGCCGATGGTGATGGATGTTGCTACTGCTGACAAGATGAATCTGACGAAAGAAGAAAAAAATGGGCCCTCTAGGGCCATGCTTAGGTCAATCCTGCTCTCGGTACTCCATGTCTAGGACATGTGGGCCTCGAGACATGATCTCCTAGTTATCCCTAGAAAACGGGGATAACAATATGCAACTGGATGCCCCTGTTGACTAAGAACTGCCCCAATAGCATAGTCAGAGGCATCTGTCTCGATCTCAAATGGTTGTTGCAAGTATGGTAATGTGAGCACTGGGGCGCAATAGAGGTGATGTTTCAATTCTGCGAATGCCTTCTGTTAATATTCCAACCAAAAGAATTTTGCTTTCTCTCCTCCCTTGGTGACTTGACTCAAGGGCCAAGTGATATGAGAGAATCCCAACACGAACCTGTGGTAGAAATTAGCAAGACCCAGAAATATACGAAGCTCTGTTAGAGTGGTCGGGGCTGGCCAATCTCAGATGACTTGGATCTAGGTTGGATCCACATGCATCCCACACTCATCAATAATGTATCCCAGATACTGAACCTAGGTCATGCCAAAAGTGCACTTCTCCAAATTGGCACACAACTTGTGTTTCCGCAGTGTTTGGAGGACCTGTCGGATGTGGTGGAGGTGCTCTTCCCAAGTCTAGCTAAAGATCAGGATGCCATTCAAGTACACTACTACAAATGAGTTGGTGAATGACCGTAATATGTCTTCCATCAACCTCATGAAGGTTGCGGGAGCATTCATCAACCCGAAAGGCATGAAAAACCATTTGAAAAGGCCCTCCTTGGCTTTGAAGGTAGTCTTCCGCACATCAGACAATTCGATTGGTACCTGGTGATACCCGGACTTCAAGTCGATATTGCTGAAATATTTCGCCCCTTTGAGTTGGTCCATAAGGTCATCAATCTGTGGGATCGGGTACCTATTCTGGAAGGTCATCTTGTTCAGCACCCGATAGTCAATACCGAGTCTCCAAGTCCCATTCTTCTTCTGCACCAACATGATTGGGCTCCCACAGGCGATGGACTTGGCTGGATGTGACCTTTCTGCATAAGCTCCTTAATCTATCACTTGATTTCATCGTTCTCCAGAATAGAACGCTGATAGATCGGTCCATTGGGAAATGGTGCACCTGGGGTTAGATCGATGGGGTGCTTGACTTGATAGTGCAGAGGCACCCTTGCGGGTGAGGTGAAGATGTCCCGGTACTCCTCCACGACCTTGTCTATTTGTTGTTGTCGTGCGGAGGAGCCCTAACTAGAGCTCGTGGCCACATACTTCTTCTTGCCCTGAGGGCAGATCATCAGGAAAAAAAATTTCCCAGTTTTGGAAATGAGCTTACTGCATTGTTTTGCAGTAACCAATGAGATAGCAACATGGGGTGTTACCTCTGGTATCCCGTACAACTTATTTCCCAAAGTAAAAATAACAGCGCGAGGTCGGGACTCATACACAAAATGTCGCTTCCACAAGTATGGTCAGCCTAATAATAACTCACAAACATCAAGAGGAGCAATGTCACATAATACCTCATCGGTGAAGGGATTGATGTTGTAGGGAAGACGACATTGTTGGCTGACGCGGAGATCCCGTCCTTGGTGAAGCCACCCGATGGCATATGACTGTGTGTGTGTTGTGGTCGAAAATCCCAACCGCTTCATGACCTCTGCTGAAATGAGGTTCTTTTGGCTCTCGCTATCGATGATGAACTATAGCGGGGAACCCTTTACCCACATCTAGGAGTGGAAGAGACGCTCCTCCTCCTTTGGATCTTCCATTTATTCCTTTTGGATCTTCGTGGTGGAAATGGTGGCATTGGGCTTCGCATTGATAATTTTCTTCCCTCTGTCATTCCCCTTCTCGAGTTCTGATTCAGTGTCAGAGCATACATCTGATTCAGAAGCCCTCATCTCGACCACCAGTGACTGTTTGGCCCGACACTCACTTGTGTTGTGAGTGGAGCTCTTATGGAACTCACACCACTTTCCTGTGTCCTTCTTCAGCTTCGCAATGTTGTTCTTTGCTTGCGTCTTTGGCAGGTTTTCTTGAGTCGCCATGTCTTGGCTTTATCCTTTGTTCTACGGTTTGGGGGAACCTTTAGCTTTCTTTTGATTCGCAGATCCAAAGTCTCGCTTCTTCTATTTGAATTTCTACTCAATATTGGTAGCATACCGGTATGCCGTACCAAGTGAGGAGATGTCGAGGAACTCCATTTCCTCCTGAATGTATTTATGTAGAAAAGTGTGGTACTTCAACACCAAATTTTTCTCCAAATATTTGATACCCAACTTTGTGCACAGGGTATGGAATAGGTTCGTCAACTCATGCACATCTTGATCCCTTTGCTGCCACAACATAGTCCATTATATGTAATTTTACTCATAGCTCCCCACAAGATAATATTGTTCCTTGATGGTGTCTCAGAAATAATTTCAAGTGGGTACTGCCGAGAATAGCGAGGGTTCCTCCTTGTCCTTTTTCTCACAGTAGGTTTCCCACCAGTCCTTGACATGGGGGGCGACTTTGAGCAGTGAAAAAATAATCTTCTCCCGGTTGGAAAAGTCATGAACTGAGAAATATCCTTCTAATAGATTTAACCATCTATCTACGACGTCTGCATCTATTTGACCATCAAATATGGGAATGTCAAAGTTTACTTGTACCTTAAAAGGGGTTGCACCTCCAGAGTGGCCGTTGGATGCAGATGCGCCGCCAATGGGAAATCGTTGAAGGATATGGGCGAAGTTATCCATCATCGTGTTCCTTTGTTTTTTAAGGGCCTCCTTGAGCAATATTTTGATAGTATCTCCTGCTCCCTCGTCTTTCTTTTCATCCCCCATGAGCGTCCGTCGGGGTTTGCAAGGTTGATCTTGCAAAGGTTCAACTAGATCGAGTCCTAACTCCTTATACCCCGACCTCGTTGGGGACATGCAAAGAAGGATCGAGAAAGAGAAGACCGCTCTGATACCACTGATCTAGATTTATGAAGGAACGTAACAGAATACACAAATAACCATGAATACAAAGATTCAACGAAAATAACACTTCATTTCATTATCAAAGAGCTGAAATTTGTTTACAGACAAAATAAAAATAAACTAGCTACGGCGCTGGTAGCTTATCTCTGAGAAGAGATGTGTCAGCTACAGTCCTCTGAAATCAATGTTTCAATGAGTCTTGAAGGCCTATCTATTATTGAGAAACAATGGAAACCCTAAACATCCAAAAAACCTAACCCTAGGAGATGAAACACCAGAATATGGGCCACGTCGGGGTAAATTGGTACATCAATTTTCGAGGTCGTAACTTTGGCATACTATCTCTGTTTGACGCATATGCTACATCGTTAGAAAGATATATCCGAGGACTACGAGAGTTGGCAAAAAATATCATGAGAATGTTTTTCGATCGGACCATGCCCAAAACACGTCGTTTAGGGCCTCAAAACGGCTCCGAAAGTTCAGGACCCGAAAAATTGCCAAAAATAGTAAATTGTGCTACAATTAAGGAAGTTGAAAAAATGAAAGAAACAATGGTGGGAGTCCAAGTGGAATAGGCATGTGGCCACCAATATCCACCTAGATCATCACCCCCAAGTTGAGGCTAGGAATCCACAAAATAAGGGTGCCTCTCACAGTCCCTCACAACTCCATATCACATAACCCATTGGTTTTATCCTACAATTATCCTGAATTTCCTCCAACTCTCTTCCTCTTGACCTGCTCAACCCAAATAATGTACCCCTTCATTGTTCTCAATTCATCAAGTTCCCAATTCATTTATCAAGGTCTGTCTGGCATAGATAGCTAGGAATCTCTTAGCTGGGAAGTCAAGGGAACTCATTGTTAGGAAACCACCAACAAAAACAACAAAAAACACCTATTGATGCACTGCAACTCACCCATGAGTTCACTCTTCAGTCCTGACAACATGGCTCTTCAATTTCCAACTCCAAAAATTCTCCGAAACACTCCAACATGTTCCAAAATTCACCTATCCTTGTTATTCCATCTCCCAAGCTCTTCTCCCTTGTTCTCTACTTGATGTTCATGTAAAAACTCCCTATCTAAAATTGCATGTTACCACCCATACAAATTTCCTCTCCTTTCCCAAGATAGTTGACTGCTTACTCTTCCCAATGTTGATTGTACCTCAGCCCTGTGCTCTCCAATAACTATGGGATGTGACTCTCACTGCCACCCTATGACATGTATTCAATGATTGGGCTCTCATACACTGAACCAGAAAATATTTTATTTCTCTAAACTATAATAAAATTTAGAAATGTGGGTTTGAATTTATACCCATAAATATTTTTCCCTTTGGACCTCTCTTGGGCACTCTCTAGGCATTTCCCCTATTTTGTGGATTAATCAACCCCCATCTCTGTCCATATCTCAGCAGTTGGTATTACATTATATTTACAATTCAAAAAATACATTTCGCATTTACATTGTTTGGCCATAGCCACATTTATATCTACATTGTGCATTAATTTAACGAGGATTATAGTGGGGATGTTCAATTCCCCTTCCCCTCCCCTATAATTTTGCATCATCCTCGATGCACTGCACCATGCCGAAATACACACATATATATATTTGCATCACAATACTTAGAAAATAAAAGAAAAATCCTCAATCTTTACCCTTCAACAACAATCCCAACCATAATCTCCCATTCTTCTCAACCTGTTGACCCAAGGAATGCGCCCCTTTCACTGCCTTCAGTTCGTTGGGTGGCACCATTCTTTTATCAGGGCTATCAACATAGTTAACCAAGAATTTTAGAAATGTGGTTCTAGTAACTAGCTGCCCAAAAATGGAGTCTTACATTTTCACCTTCTATTTTCTTCAACATGGACAAAATTTTGCAGGTATTTCTCCCACATAGTTTCTCCATGCTCCCATGTTGCATCTTTAGGACCGTAGTAGGTCCATTGAACCTTTACCAGCCTTATGGATTTGTTCTAGAGCACTTTGACTTTCCGGTCCAGGATGGGTACTGGTTCCACTCGAAAATCCCCTTCGCTTTCCACCTAGATCACAGTCCAATCAATTATGTTGTTAGGGTCAAGCACACATTTCTTTAATAATGACACATGAAATACATTATGCACTCTCATGGATGAAAACAATGTTATCATGCATGCAATTGGCCCTATCTTCTCTAATATTTCAAAAGGCCCACAATATCTTGCTGCCAACTTTAGGCAACAACCCAATCTTATCAAAATTCTTTTTTCTTTAACTTTTAGGAAAGCATGTTCCCCCACTTTGAAATCTCTAAAAATTATGTTCTTGTTTGCATAACTCTTCTGCATGTCTTGGGTAGCCTTTAAATTCTGTTTGATCCTTATCATCTGCTCTTCCATTTCCTTTAGCAAATTTGGCCCAATGATGGCTCTGTCTGTTGGGTTATCCCAACTTACTGATGTGTTACACTTCTTGCCATACAAAGCTTCAAATGGACTCATTTTTAATGAGGATTGATATCCATTCTCATAAACAAACTCCACTAAGTTGATATATTCTTCCCATTTTGATGGTTGATCCATCACACACATTCTGAGCATGTCTTCAATTATCCTATTGGTCCTCTTTGTTTTCCCATCTGACTTTGGGTGATATATTGTACTAAGATTCAAATTTGTCCCAAATCCTTTGAACAAACCTTCCCAAAATTTGAATGTAAACTTGGAATCTCTATCTGAAACTATTACCTTAGGCACTCCATGTATCCTGAAAACTTCCTTCATGTAAATCTATGCAATGTTTGTTTCTTTGTGTGTTGTCTTTACAAGAATAAAATTTGCTACCTTAGTGAATTTTTCCACCACAACCATGATGGAGTCATGCTGCTTCATTGTTCTAGGAAGCTTTGTAATGAAATCCACTGTAACCACTTCCCATTTCCATTATGGAATGGGAAATGTCTACAACAATCTCACTGGATGTTTGTGCTATGTTTTCACCTTTTGACACTCTAGACACCGAGCTATGTAGTCATCCACTTATTTCTTCATTCCCAACCAAATGTATTGGCTCCTTCCAGATGTAATGGATTTCTAATATCCTGGGTGCCCAAGATATGGCACGTTATGCATTTCTCTCAGCACTATATTTTTCAGCTCCATGGAATTTGACACATACACCTTGCCTTTGCACAAGAGGATTCCATCCTATTTTAATTCATAATCTTTAAATTTCTACTGTGAATTTTCTTGCTATAAGTTTTCCTTTATTCGCAAATAATGTTGATCTAAATTTGTTTCTTTGAGAATTTTATCTTTTAAATCTATCTTATACATGTTGGTGGCTGAAATATGCACTTCATGAGCTCTTATGTTGATTGCATCAACCACTTGATTTTCTTTTCCTTTAATGTGTTTAATTTCAAAGTCATACTCACATAGAAATTCCAACCACCTAGTATGTCTAGCATTTAATGTTAGTTGTCCAAATAATTGTTTCAAACCACATTGGTATGTTCTTAGCTCAAACCTCTTGCTTGTAAGGTAATGTCTCCACATTTTAAATGCATGTACAATTGTTGCTAATTCTAGATCACGAGTAGCATAATTTCTCTCATGTTTTTTTAATTTTCGGGACTCATAACATATCACATTATCTTTTTGACTAAGGACTCCACCAAGCCCTTCCTTGCACACATCCGTGCACACTACAAAGTCTTCATTTGGATCTACAATCTTTAATATGAGCGCACTTGTCAAAATGTTTTTCAAATGCTGGAAACTCTCTTCACATTTTGGAGTCCATTCAAACTTCACTCCCTTCTTTTGCAAAGAAGTGGTTGGGCTTGCAATATTTGAAAACCATTTTATGAATCTTCGGTAATAATCCGCAAGACCCATAAATGACCTAACCTCCATCACACTCATTGGTGCTGGCCTTCTTTTAATGGACTCTATCTTCTCAAGATCGACTACTATCCCATCTGCTGAAATTATATGCCCCAAGTAATGGATCTTCTTTTGATAAAAGATGCACTTACTTAACAGTTTGGCATACAACTTATGCTTCTCATATTCCTCTTCAAACTTAGAGTAGATGAGAATATCATCTAAGACAAAAATTACAAACTTGTCCAGGTACTCCCTGAACACTCCATTCATTGGACAGCTAAAAACAATCGGGGCATTTGATAGTCCAAATGGCATTACCGTGAATTCATAATGCCCATACCCTGTTCTAAATGATGTCTTACTAATGTATTATTCTTCTATCTGTTGAATATTGAGTAGCTTAGGAAGATATCCTTATTGTATTTGACCAAGACAAACCCTAAATAATGTTATTATATTATATTTATTAAGACGACCCTATTGTGTCTTTGTAAAAGTCGTCCCTATTGTGCCTTTGTAAAAGTCGTCCCTATTGTGCCTTGAAAATTAAATGTAAATCAAGAGGGTAAAGTGACAGGTCGGCCCAAACCTAATTAAGGGGGGCCAGACTACTATTTATAAAGGAGGATAGCGCCTCACTTGTTTACTCACTCATAAGCTTTGCAACAAGAGGAAAAGTGTGCAAGTCTTGGAGGAGAAGCTACTGCAGCTAGGTGTGACGTCAAGGAGGGTTTTGGGTCTATCTCTTGGATATATCTTGGTCAAGTGGTGCACTACTCTTTCCTAGTGAAGGAGTAGAGGAGGATATTTTTCTTTGTTAGTTATCTCTTGGAGAGAATCATTTTTCTTGGTTGGCTAATCTATATTGAGGAAGTTTGTTGGGTTTTCTTCCCCTAGAGGGTTTCCTAGGATAATCTTTGTGTCTATCTTGTTTTTATGATTACCTCTCTTTCAATGATCTTATATATGCAGTTAATATGCTAAATGATTGTAATAATAAAGAACTGTAATTGCTAGCTGCATAAGTAAAATATCAACATGGTATTAGAGCAGGCCTGAAAGAGACCAACTCATAGTTTATAAAGAAGTGACTAGCCTCAGTGCATCATCTCCAAAATTCAGTTTTCAGTGTTGTAGTTGTTGAAGAATTAGGGTATCTACACAAACCCTAAGAGTGACATTTTTACCTTTGTTGGAGGACGTTGGTGAAACTAAGATCACCTAGGAACTCTCCCAAGCAAGGCACATCACTTCCCTGGATCAAAATTATGAAATTTGAAGTTTGGAAAATTAGGGTTTCCTCATAAAACCCTAAGTTGCAGTTGCAGTACCGGTTGTAGTTGTAGTATCAGTTGCAGTTACAGTGTCAGTTCCTTCGTGCCAATTCCTTCATTCCATTTGCAACACTAGTTGCAGTATGAGTTGCAGTGAAAGTTTTTGTGAAGTGTTGGGACTGATGTTTTATTGTTCTAGTGCACCTTACCCTAGAAAATATCTAGTGACCTTTAGATTACAAGTTGCAACACCTTTGAAGTTTTGAGGTTTCGTTATTTCTTGCCTCTGTTGTCGGGTGGTGCCACTATCCACTGATACTGTCTGAGGTATGTACTTACATATGTTTAAATTGTATCATTATTCTAAAGGGTATTTTCAGGAGAAAGGATCTTTTGTCTAAAACAACAATCGTAGATTCAGAAGGATCTCAGATCCAACACATTCAGAGGAACAATGCACCCCGGGTTTGATTACTTTGATATGCCTCTATTTGTTATGGAATTATTATGATCTTATGAACATCTAGGTTGTATTTTGATCTGTTGAAGTTATGACTATCATACTAATCATTGGTCAAAATTAAAGTCAAAGTATTAGATTGATTAAGGTTGAGATTATTCTCTAACTCAGATTTCTATCAAGAAATCATATTATATTAGTATATAGGACAGGTTGAAGAAAATGCTTGTCATCTTGAGTAAAGGAGACTCGGAAGAAAAGAAACACACTCATTCTTGAGGACAAGACTCCAAGTTCCAGTTTGATTGATTAAATTGATAAGATTCAAATTTACACATATCAAGTTTGATAAATGCTAAACATTATAGTTGTGATAGCAATCTTTGAAAAGTTTTATTATTGAATACTTGGTAGCATGTGAGCACTAGGAGAAACTTCTTGTTTTGTTTCTAGGTTAACATGGAGGAATGATTGATCACAACACTAGAAGAGTGTTTCTCTCATTTCTTATTACTGTATTTCTTACTTTTGACCCTTGTTTCAAGAAAGTCACAAGTGATAGCTCTGAAGGAGCTACTGTGACGATTGTTCTTGCTATTGTTTTTAATATTATTATAAAGAGTATTATTCTTGTCTATTGTTTCTTCCTTGTTGTTCTTGTTTCGGGCAGGTCATAGGTGATAACCCTGAGGGAGATATAGTGACGGTTGCAGAAGGCAACATATTAGATGAGACATGGAGCAAACTATCCAAGTTGTATACATGACCGTATACATCCATGTACTGAAGAAGAATAAGCTACTTTTGCTAGATATGCAACATCTCATATGAAGATAGATCATGAAGAGAATAAGGCTCCAAAGATGACAGAACAAATCCCTCTAGTGTAGTTGATCACTCTTCAAGATCATTAGAAAGAGTTAGTAGAGCCAGAAGGGCATACCCAGAATCAATGCATTAACTAGGAAGAGATAAACATACTTTGCAAGATGCAAAGCCATATATCATTGATGAGCCATATCAGAGGGAGCATGTGGCTTTGAAGATTATATAGACTCAGAGGGAGTCAAGATTCAAAGGGAGCATGGAGACTCAGAGTGAGCCTGATATCAGATAAGATCATATGGGAAAAAGAGACATCTTCCAGGACTGACAGACAGATGCCATGAGTTGAGAAGACTAGATTGTAGCTTCAAAGACTTCTAGGAGATGTGAAATCTCCTGGGAAGATTCCCTTGTTTCAGTGACAGATGAGGAAGCCAGTAAGAAGGAGTGGGATATAAATTTTTTCCTTAATCAAAATGGAAGTCAATGATGAATTCCAAGATTGATCTAGCAGATCAAGCATGGTGCAGATCACAATATAAAGATGTACAAAGCTTGATTTGTGTCCAAAGGATTCTCCCAGTAAAAGGGAGAAGACTATGATGAGACACTTGCTCTAGTAATAAGAAGAATTATATATAGAACAACCATGATMCATTAAAAGAGGTTGATGCAGTATGATATTCAGAGGGAGAAAATGAATCTGTTATCGTTATGGAGTAGAGGAGCTACTCTTAGATTTTAGATGCGACAATGAGAATGGAGCAGTCATTCTCATTTTYAGAAAAAACAGTTGTAGGTGCAGAGTCCAAGTTCCAGAAGGAATAGTTGCAGAGGGAGTAGAGGACATACTCTCACATAGTGAGACAGATGGTGCTTTGCGAAAAGCACATAGAGCCAGTACATGATTGAATAGATTGAGTTGCAACTAATCAAGTGTACTAGTTTGGTACAATTTGATGTGAATATGTGGTTCATTGATATATTTGAAGAACATGAGGACATATACATGTTTTGCGGTGAACACATTGAGTCAGTACATGATTGAGCCTAGACATGTTCACCTGATTATAGAAAAACATGTGATGAGGTACCTAAAGGGTACAATCAATGATGGACTTAGATATATCTCGAATCAGGAGATAAGATTGAGGGCTACGCAGATTCAGATTGGGCAAGTAGTGTCACAGACCAGAAAAGTACATCCAGATGTTACTTTAGTATCTAATCAGTTGTGATCTTCTGGCTTAGTGAGAAGCAGAACTATATGGCACTCAGTTTTGCAGAGGCAGAGTATGTGACAACATGGTCAACTTGTAGCGAAGCAATGTGGCTTTAGAAGTTGATTACAGAAATTGTTTGATCTCGAGTTGGAGGAAACCTATATCTTTTATGAAAACTAGAGTTGCATAAAGTTGTCAATGAACCCAAAGTGTCATGAAAAGTCTAAGCATATCGAGATCAAATACCACTATGTCTGGGACATGGTACAGAAGGGAGCAATAAGGCTCCAATATATTTCCATCAACGAACAGGTAGTATATGTGTTGACCAAGAACCTGTCGAGAGTTAAGTTTGAGTATTTTAGAGACAAGCTTGGAGTGATCTAGAAAGTCTTCTCCAGTAGCAAGAAGTGATATGTTCCCCAGTAGCGGCAAGTGATGTGTTACCCAGTAGAGGGAGATGATGTGATCTTGAGTAGAAGGAAGTGATGTGATCCCGAGTAGAGGGAATGATGAGCTACCCTAGTGCAAATTGGTAACCCCAATGCAGAATGGTACGCTACCCCAGTGCAGGTTGGTAACCCCAACGCAGGATGGTATGCTACCCCAACGCAGGATGGTACACTACCCCAACGCATGATGTAACCCCAATGCAAGATGGTATGCTACCCCATCGCAGATTGGTAACCCCAACATAGGTTGGTATGCTACCCCAACGCAGGTTGGTAACCCCAACCTAGGTTGGTACACTACTCGAGTGTAGGTTGGTAACCCCAATGCAAGCTAATATGCTACCCAAACGTAGGTTGGTAACCCCAACACAGGATGGTACGTTACTCCAGTGAAAGTGAAAAACTTCCTATGATATATAGATCTGTGATTGACAACAAGACAATGACCAAGTATGTAGAAGCACAAAAGTAGTGATGATGACTGTGATAAGAAGAATACCTTCCTTGATAAGAGGGAGTGTTGAAGATTGAGTAGCTTCAGAGAATATCCTTATTGTATTTGACCAAGATAAACCCTAAAGAATGTTATTATATTATATTTATTAAGACGACCCTATTGTGCCTTTATAAAAGTCGACCCTATTGTTCCTTGACAATTAAATTTAAATTAAGAGGGTAAAGTGACAGGTCAGCCCAGACCTAATTAAGGGAGGCCATAATACTATTTATAAAGGAGGATAGTGCCTCACTTGTTTACTCACTCATAAGATCTACAACAAGAGGAAAATTGTGCAAGTCTTGGAGGAGAAGCTACTGCAGTTAGGTGTGATGTCAAGGAGGGTTTTTGGTCTATCTCTTGGATAAATCTTGGTCATGTGGTGCGCTAATCTTTCCTAGTGAAGGAGTAAAGGAGGATCTTATTCTTTGTTGGTTCTCTCTTAGAGAGAATCATTTTTCTCGGTTGGCTAATCTATATTGCAGAAGTTTGTTGGGTTTTCTTCCCCTAGAGGGTTTCCCATGATAATCTTTGTGTCTATCTTGTTTCTGTGATTTCCTCTCTTTCAATGATCTTATATATGAAATTAATATGCTAAATGATTGTAATAATAAAGAACTGTAACTATTATCTGCATAAGTAAAATATCAACAATATCCTCACTTGATGATAGTATGATCTCAAGTCAATCTTGGAAAATGTTCTTGCACCTTTCAGCTGATCAAACAAATCATCAATCCTTGGCAGAGGATATTTGTTCTTTATAGTGACCTTATCCAATTGTCTGAAATCAACACATAGTCTTAAGGTTCCATCTTTATTCTTCACAAAAAGAACTAGGGCTCCCCAAGGTGACACACTTGGGTGTATATACCCCTTCTTCAAAAGTTCTTCTAGCTGCATTTGCAACTCTTTCAATTCTAGTGTGCCCATTATGTTAGGAATCTTGGACACTAGGGAAACTCCTGACACCAAATCAATAGAGAAATTAATGTCTCTCTTTGGTTGGAATCCTTGAATCTCCTCAAAAACATCATCAAAATATTTCAAGACCGAAGGTCTACAAGATTTGTCACTTTATCACTAGTTGTCTCTTCCATGTGGGATGCAAAAATTTGACATCCCTTCTTGAAACTCTTCTTCAACCGCATGGATGAAATTTATCTAACAACTACAACTCTCAGAATGCCTTGAGTATTTCCTTGATGCCCTTTCTCGTCAAGACAAGTTATTGTCTTGTTGTAACAGTATATGACAACATGGTGTTTTTCCAACCTTTCCATGCTAATTAGATAGTCATATGAATCCAAAGGTATGATGTTTACATCTACCTTTGTGTTGAGTCCATTCATGTCTATCGGGCAATCTTTAACCAACTCATTGATATTTCTCTTAGCCCTCGTGACTAACTGAAATAACCAAGATTTCTTATGTTTACTCCTTTGCAAGTGAAATATTTAGATAATGTTATATTTTATGTAACTATGGCTAGCTCCAGAATCAATTAATATGTGTTGGTTATCACTCTTACCTTCCACTTCAATCATGGGGGATTGATACTTTTTTTGCTTGTTGTCCAAGGCTGCATAAATCCTTGGCATGATTTCTCCCATATATCCCATTGTTTCAACCTCCTGAATGTTGTGGACAGTCCTCATTCCTTCTTCTTTGTGAGGGAAGTCCTTATACAAGTGATTCCCCTCACATCCCCAACATTGTACAAGTTGTTGCCTTGGCCTTTTCCCAAAACAATTTTTTGTCTTGTGTTCATTTTGGGTTGACCGGCCTTGTTGGTTTGCTTGAGATTTATTCTTGAAAAATGGTGTCTTAAAACATTTCTACCTTTTCTCCCTCTTTCCTTTCATCTTGTCATTCCAAGTCTTTTGAAAGACTAGCCTCCCTATGCTATGCTCATAGAGATTCCTTGCTCTCCTTATGGTCTCCTCCAAAGTCTTGGGGTTATCATATTGTATCTTGTCACTGTAGAAGAAGAGTAATCCACTAAAAAATGTTTGGATTTTAACCTTCTCATCTTTTATGAAATCAACATACTTCAGTAATTCAAAGAACCTCTTCTCATACTCATCCATTGTCATGCTTCCTAAATTGAGTTCAAAGAACTCTTTCATCTTCTTCTCATAGTAATGCTCATAAAAATATTTCTCTTGGAAATATCCTTTGAAATGCCTCCACGAGACCCCCTTCTCATCAAGATGCTTGGCTTACTTAAGCTGATACCACCACATGGTTACCTTTCCTTGCAAGTGGTAGGTTGCAATTCATGTTTCTACCTTGGAGGGGTAATCATGCAGCTAGAAATAATTCTTCATTTCAAATAGCCAGGCCTCGTCCTTGGCCTCTTCTCCCTTCTTATGATCACCATTGAAATTTGATGGCTTGTTCTTCCTGAGTTCACCTAGCAAGATATCTCCCTCGAGAATTCTCCTTTATCTCCTGACAGGGGACACACTTGGGATGCTCCATGGCCCTGAATTAGCATGAGCTCTCCTAGTGGATTTCTCTGGGAAATGATGGTGCCTACTCCTACTCCTTGATTTCCTATCATTCCCATGCTCATATCTTTTGCTATGGGATTTGGATGCTTCCACTTGTCTAGCACTAGCTTCAGGCTTTGTGTCAAAGTCCTTATTGGCTTGCTTCTGCAACATGATCAAGATTTGAAGTATCTCTTCCTCAACCTTCATAATATTTTCATTATAAACTCTATAGCTCTGCACTTTTCTATGTAATATTCTCATAGTTACAATCTCTTGCCTCTCTCTTCTTCCATTTGACTCACTCTCAACAATTCTCATGCTGACATGCAGACCTCTGAATTCCTCTTCATGACTGTAGGACCCTTGGGCATATTCCATTTCTGTGATTCTCATACAGGAAAACAAAATACCTTCCTAAACCTCTAAACTCTGCATAAAATGTGCATGCAAACAATTTTTTGTTAAACAAAAATAAATACATATGCAATTTGGAAAAACAAAATCATAAATTTTTCTACCCCTTTAATTCCACAAATCATCTTCTTTTGATTTGAATGCAAACATTTATACTTAGATTATTTTTCTGGGTTGATATATGGATTCTCCTTCTCAATACCTTTCCATCGACTATTTATTTTCCCAATTTCGAGTTTCGAGTAGAAAGTTATGGTCTTCAAAATTTTTGACCATTTTCGCCTTTTTCAATCCTACATGCTACATGTTTGCTCTTTCTCTGCCGACACATTTTTAGATACCCAGAACTCAAATCTAGCTCAATGGATAACTTCTACAATCTCTGAGATTTATATATATTTCTCTTGGGCCCCAAACTGACTCCTGAGCTAGGAGTTATGCCCCCTAAAAGAAATCTGGTACTAAATTTGATCCTTGATTGTTTTGGTTGTAACTCCCTCATACAAGCTCTGTTTGGAGAATAGTTTAACTTTGTGGAAATCTCTCCCTGAGTTCTATCATTTTATAAGTAGAAACTCTATGTCCTGGAAGGACACACAATTTTGTACAAATTTGATTTTCTAAAAACGTTTTTTAGGCCCTCAAAAATGCCCTACAAGATGAAGATCTTTGAAAACTAAAATTTTCATAGAAAAATTCACTAAATTATTGCTATAACAGTCTTTAGATCTAATCCACCGCTCTCAAAATAGGGATCAATCCCAATCGTTGTTCTTCCTAACCTTTCCAAGTTGTAGCTAGACCTATGCAATCTTGTTGAAAGCTCTTTCTCAGATTCTTCCCATCGGAAGTCCAAATTGTTGGGTACGTAGATGTCTCCGAAATCCGCAGTCTGAAACACTATAAGAATCTTCTCGTTGGAAACCCTCTGTCAAAAACATAACTCTCCATGTTCCTCAACCCTTTTGAACTTCGAGCTCTTATATTCTATTGGGCTTGCTCTGTCGAACTCATCCATCGAGAACCTCCTCCCTGAATGAACCTTCGGACAACCCTCTTCTGAAGGCTCTCGTGAACCATTATTATCGAAGCCATGCACATGAATGCCACATGGAATTCTCTAATTCACCCACTCTTGATGACATTCCCTCTGACATGGCATGCTGACGTGGTGACTGACATGGTATTCTCTTTCACCCTTGGCCCTCCGAAGGAAACATGCTCGATCAATAGATCGAATGATCAACGATCGAGTCGATCAACGACCACGATCATCTCAGACTCCCAAAATTGTGCACTAGTTACCTCGGTCTGATTGACTTTTTCAGACACCAAAACTCGCCCAACCTTTCGAACAAGCTCTCCTGAAAAAACTTTTACGAAATAACATCTCTGCGAGATTTGATGACTAAGAGTGACCCTGATTGATCTGACGGTTCTCATTCTTTCAGGTTTCTTCCATCGAGCTTCTCTCCCTTTAGAATCAACCTTGTTATAGCACAATTTGTAGGTTTGTCAAATCCCGACCCAACCACAAAATCAAGTGCTACAACTTGGGAATCCTACACCTAATGTCACCTCGATGTAGGTCCCACACTTCAAGGGTGACTAGGTCACTCCTAGGAGGCAATCTCGGAGACCCTAGGGGGAATGAGAAGGATGAAAGGACATGTAAGGATAATTCCCCTAGAAGGTCAAGTGATAGAAGAATAGATTGGTTGAAAATGGTAAGTGAAGAGAGGTAAATGGATACCAAGTGAAAAGATAGTTGTCGATGCACCCGTACCTGCCCGAGACACAAGAAAAGACACCTTTCCAACCAAGTATAGTAATGGATCAACAATTTAATCTTGTTTTCCCTAAAATACAACAGCATATAAGTTAGTGAATCAGAAATATATTACATCCAAATCAACAAGTAAAAGTTCTATATTAGTTAGCAATGTCAACAATAAAACTAGTAACTAGTGTGGACCGAAAATAACACTTCAAGACTGAATAAAGATGGTTGTCATAAAAGTAAATTTCTGTAGCATTATATCAGCCTTATGGCTGTAGCATTCAATTCCATACAACAACAAATATGACCATCAAAAAGTGCCCAAATCTAGCTCAATATATGCACCTAGGTTAGTAAGTTAAACAAGAAAAGTTAGAGGGTTAGTCTAGGGTTAGTTTGTGAGATATTAGTTGTTAGGGTTAGAGTTTAAAGAAACCATAATGGCTGTAGGTTAGTTTTACTACAGAAATATGATTTTGTGTGAGAAAGAGGATGCGCTAAGGGAGGAAGAATCCCCAAGGCATCAAGATCATTATCCAAAAGACACAACTTCAAAACTTGAAATTTGTACGGTTACCAAGGCAACAATTTATTATTTATTTCTCCCATCCAACAAGTAAATGACTAGTGCCTTTAAGAAAGAGTTAATGGAGTCAAAAGAATATGAAGAAGCTAGATAGGCTACTTCCTTGGGGGTGTAAATCCTTTTACTCCCCTAGGAAAACTTCTCTTAGCTAGGGTTTTAACTAGGAGGGTGTATGCAATTATACTCCTCTTAGTAAACCCTTATGAAACAATATTCCCTTAGCCATAAAATGGTGGAAACACAAGTAGGGGTGTATGCCCTTATACTCCCTACTTGGCTTAAGCCAATGGAACCTTTAACTTGTACAAATGATAAGACAATGAAATAAATGGCACCTTCAAGCATTAAAAGGCAATAAAATATAGACCAACCACCAAAAGAGAAATGAATAAATCCTTCCAAGGTTAGCACATCATCTCCATCAAACATAACCAATACATAGCCATAAACAAAAACACAAGAGAGAGAACTAGCCAAATAGAGTGAAAATTTCAGTCCAAGAGCCTCTCATAATGGAGAGTTGTGTCCTATGTGAAAATGAAATGAGGTGATCTCAATTTATATCATCCTCCTAAACATAATTTGTCCACAATTTTCCATAATATTAGGGTAAAACACAAGACAGGTGGATAGAAACACTTTTCTTTCCCCTTTACAATAATTTAACACCATTTTACACATTGAAAACCCTAAAACAAAGGTGACATCATCCCTTGAAGCAGGACATTTTGGTAAATTGAGCAAGTTGTTGGAGTTGGGTTGAAAAGTAGGGCCTCCAAAGGACATTTGGCAATCATCTAGAGCCTCTCCACCTAAAAATTTCACGTGTCGTGATTTGATTCGTCATCAACCACCATATGCCCCTCAAATGTGACGTCCAACCCCTAAGAAGTGACATTTTTCCCCTTCTGGGCAAGTCGTTTTGCATGCAAAGGGTGGGATATGTCTATCCAGTTGTCTCCTAGGCCTCTGAAAGAATATTTTTGTCATTTGGCATGTGGGCCTATGTCATCCATCATGTTGGCTGCTTGCCCTCATGGAATCCCAAGCTAGGACTGCTCTTCCGTAACTGGCCACTAACATGTACCTACAATACAAATGGATATGCCCTCCAAGGATCTCAAGTCAAAGAATCATGATGAGTAAATCAAGTCAATAAAATATCCATTAAAGCATGTATACCATGACTACATCATACAAACACGTGCCTAAGAAACTAGACGTTTTGCTAATTTTGGTTGTGTGAGGGTTGGCATGGTACTTCTTTTCAGTGGATCAAACCCCCTAAGTCTAGGAACAACCCTATATAAGTCATGTGAATGAAATGGAATGGATGGGGGAAGTACTCAATGGGCATGGGGTTCATGATATGCAAGGGTCCATAGTATCTCATTTATGGGTGCCTTTGTGGAGGGTGTGTCGCACCTTCGTCCATAATGCATTTTTTCCAATCCCATCAATTTCCTTTTATCTTTCTTTCTTTTTATTTTCTTTCAATATAACATAGGGTGAGTTGGAGGCAACTTCCCTGGCATGGTGACCATATATAGGTAGTGTTACCCACAAGTACTTTCATGGAAATGAGAAGATTGGCTCATGATGAGACCCCCTTTCCATCAGCCATGCAACTGAGATCCATTACCCTGGTGTGATGGCCATAAATGGTAATGTCATACCATTAGATACCTATGGATGTGATAGGTTGTCTCGTGATGCGACCCCCTTTCCTCAATAGATCCTTTAAGCATCTTTATTTTATTCTTTTCATGAGGTCCTTATTTTCTTGTAGAGAAGCTTTTCATTGCTTTCTGAGGATCCCCTAGGCGAAGCATCTGGAAGGTTATTTCATTAGGATTTTATCTTTTCCCAGCTAACTTCCCTTTGGGCCTTCAACCCCTTCTTCCCATGAAATGAGGAATGGTCCCTTCTAGGGAAAGTCTACCCCAAAATCCCAATAGATGATGTCATGAGGGTAAATAATGATAGAAAGTGGTATGTATGGTCGGGAGTGGCACAATTACTCATCAAAGTAATCTCCCATAAACACCCCATCATAAGGGTGACCATCTACTTGAGTGCCCCAAGCCAACCACCAACATTTAAACAAGGTAAAAGGCATAGTTTCCAAATCAAATATCTCATAATAAAAAATAATCTCTGATACACAAGCTAGAATGCCTCAAATATTAAAATGATACCCACCATAATACCTGACTTGTACCACATGGAGCAAGACCCAAGTGACCTATGGTGGCAAGCTAGTGTGGATGATGACCAAGTGTTGGGTCAATGTAGTGGCGATGCGGGTCTATAGCTGTGCAAAAGGATATTGTTGGTCATGTGGTCTCTAGAAAATCCATATCTGCAACTTGAGGGACTCGAGACATAATCTCCTTAGTTATCCGAAAAATGGGGATAACATCTGGATCCTACTTGGGGACATGTGCTTGTCATGGAGTGCATGAGAACCACAAAATTTCCCGGTAGACCTGTGTCTACAAGGAAACATCAAACTATCAAGTGCAGGATGACCTACTCATCCTTGTTCTCATATGGTCATAATCAAAACCAACTAAGCTAGAAAAATAAAGTTTTGACAAAAATTCCAACTAAGTATACATAAATGATGATGAAATCAATAATGCAAGTAGAGAAAAATGAAAATGCAATGCAACTAAACTAATATGAGAAAACAAAATGCAATATGACTTACCTACTTACCTGGGGTGTTGGGAACCTGAAGATCAAGTCCCGAAGGTGTCAGATGAAATCGTACAACTAGTGCAACCACCTAATCAACGAATGAAGACATTTCATCCTGTGCTTAATCATGTGAAACAACAAAGATAAGTCCAGCACAGATTAATCATGAGCATAAATAGAAATATAATCAATCATGAAATAAAACTCATGGAGATGGGTGGGAGGGAGGAAATCCTGCTGAAAAGAGAAACCACAATCTCGATTTTCTTGGAACTCCTGCCTGGAAGCTTAGCCACAAACCCGATCTATCCATCTCTAGAGTGGAATGACGTATGTAAATGATGGCTTATCTTCATCCTCATCAACACAATCACTGCTCCCTGAAGATTGAGAAGATGTGAGATAACTCAAGAAGACCCCATGCTTCACCCAAGGGGAAGAAATGAGGTACGAGACCAGTTTAGGTCTAGAAGAAGAAAAGCGTTGCCTCTTCATCTATGAATCCTTGTGAGAATATCCAAGATGACAAAACTTCTACTTCACAGAGTGAACCTCTGATTGCCATGGGATGGCTATGTCTTGGTACTCATCCAAAATCAAGGGCGAAGATGGCTTAAAATCCTCATATAACAAATATGAATCCTTGAAAGGATATGCATCACAACTCCCGAGGGATGACTGGAAATCACCCTAAAGATGTTGTGACAAGTCATCCTCAAATGGATCAAACAAATCTGTGATCATACCACCATCACCATCCCAAACATCTGAGTCATATATGCATGAAGATCAATCCTTTGTTTGAGGGCTACCCTCAACATCGTAGGTGGGATCTTTGTCAAAGGTGAAAAGGATCATGTCCCATCCACGTTCTCCAGTCTATATGAAAGTGTTGATATGCTGACCAACTGTATCCAAGAGCTCTTCTAGTGTTCCTTCACTTCCAGGATCATGGAACAGGCTGCCATCAAGATCCTCAAAAGGGTCATAAGTCATAGTGTTCTCTTCTTGATGTGTAGGAGGAATAATGGCTTGTATGTCTTCATCTGGGTCATTAAGTGAAAGGACTTCATCTTCATTAAATGCCTCCTTAGAATCTTCAACGTGATAAGCTTCATCGAGATCTTCTTGTAAGCTTTCTTAATAAGCATGTTCTTCAAGCACCTCTTCGTCTGTGAGGGCTTGGTATTCGAAAGATTCATGCAATAACTCTTTTACTTGGTTCATCAACTCTTTAGTGGTTTTATCAACAGCTCTCTCCCTTTCCATTTGAAAATTTTCCTTCCATGAGAAATGGAGAGGTTTTGGTTGATTCCAAGGTGCCATAGTCCCATTGACTAGAAGAACACCTCAAAGGAGTCTCCAGGGGAAATAAAGGATAATCAAAGGACGAAAAGGGGAAGCAGGGGAAAGGTAAGTAATGGAAAGGTGGGTTCGGGAAAAGTGGAGTCGCCAGACAAACTTTGAATAAGTTTTGTCAAAGGAAAATGGGTAGGTTCTTAGAGTGGAGTCGTCAGGAAAGCTCAGGGTGAAGGCTTTGGGAAAGGGACTTTCCAAAAGTGTCATTTAGGGAACGAAGAGGATTCAAAATCCTCCTCGACAACGATGCAAAAATTTTATATCACAAGTTGTAGGTTGGGAAAAGCCCGAACCAACCACAAAATCAAGTGCCACAACTTGGGAATCCTACACACAATGTCACCTCGATACAGGTCTCGCACTTCAAGTGTGACTAGGTCACTCCCGGGAGGTGATCCCGGAGACCCTAGGGGGAATGCGAAGGATGAAGGGAAGTGTAAGGAGAAGTCCCCTGGAAGGTCAAGTGATGGAATAATAGATTGGTTGAAAATGTTAAGTGAAGAGAGGTAAATGGATACCAAGTTAAAATATAGTTGTCGGTGCACCTGTATCTGCTCGAGACACAAGAAAAGACACCTTTCCAACCAAGTATAGTAATGGATCAACAAGTTAAGATTGTTGTCCCTAAAATAAAATATCATATAAGTTAGTGAATCATCAATATATTACATCCAAATCATCAAGTAAAGGGTCTATATTAGTTAGCAATGTTAGCAATAAAACTAGTAACCAATGTGGACCGAAAATAGCACTTCAAGACTGAATAAAGATGGTCGTCATAAAAGTAAAATTTTGCAGCAGTATATCATCCTTATGGATGTAGCATTCAATGAATTACAACAAAAAATATGACCATCAAAAATTTCCCAAAGCTAGCCCAATAGATGCACCTAGGTTAGTAGGTTAAACTAGCAAAGTTAGAGGGTTAGTCTAGGGTCAGTTTGTGAGATATTAGCGGTTAGGGTTAGAGTTTAAAGAAACCCTAATGTATGTAGGTTAGTTTTAATACAACAATAATAATTTGTGGGAGAAAGAGGACGCCCTAAGGGAGGAAGAATCCCCAAGGCATCAAGATCATTATCCAAAAGAGACAACTTCAAAACTTGAAATTTGTACGTTTACCAAGGCAACGATTTATTTCTCTCATGCAACAAGTAAATGAACAGTGCCTTTAAGAAAGGTTTAATGGAGTCAAGAGAATATGAATAATCTATATAAGCTACTTCCTTGGGGGTGTAAACCCTTTTACTCCCGAAGACAAGCTTCTCTTAGCTAGGGTTTTAACTAGGAGGGTGTATGCAATTATACTCCTCTTAGTAAACCCTTATGAAGCAATATTCCCTTAGCAATAAAATGGTGGAAACACAAGTAGGGGTGTATTCCATTATACTCCCTACTTGGCTCAAGAAAATAGAACCTTTAATTTGTTCAAATGATAATACAATGAAATAAATGGCACCTTCAAGCATTAAAAGACAATAAAAGCTAGACTAACCACCAAAAAAGCGATGAAGAAAGCCTTCCAAGGATAGTGCATCATCTCCATCAACCATAACCAAGACATAGACACAAACAAAAGCACAAGAGAGAGAACTAGCCAAAGAGAGCGAAACTTTCAGTCCAAGAGCCTCTCACAATGGAAAGTTATGTCCTATGTGAAAATGAAATGAGGTGATCTCAATTTATATCATCCTCCTAAATATAATTTGTCCACAATTGTCCATAATATTAGGGTAAAACACAAGAAAAGGGGATAACAACCCTTGTCTTGCCCCTTTATAGTAATTTAACACCATTTTACACAGTGAAAACCCTAAAACAAAGGTGACTTCATCCCTTGAAGGAGGACGTTTTGGAAAATTGAGCAAGTCGTTGGAGCTGGGCTGTGAAGTAGGGCCTCCAAAGGCCATGTGGCAATCATCCAGAGCCTCTCCACCTCAAAATGTCATGTGTCATGCTATGATTCATCATCAACCACCATATGCCCCTAAAATGTGATGACAAGCCCCTAGGGAGTGACGTTTTTCCCCTTATGGGAAAGTTGTTTGGCATGCAAAGGGTGGGCTATGTCTATCCAACTGTCTCCTAGGCCTCCAAAAGCATCTCTCTGTCGCCTGGTATGTGGGCCTATGTCATCCATCCTATGGGATGCTTTCCCTCATGGAATCCAAAGATAGGATTGCTCTTCCAAAACTGGCCACCAACCTGTGCCTGCAAGACAAATGGATACGCCCTCCAAGGATCTCAAGTCAAAGAATCATGATGAGTAAATCAAGTCAATAAAAGAGCCATTAAAGCATGTATACCAAGACTACATCATACAAACATGTTCCTAAGAAACTAGATGTTTTGCTAAGTTTGGTTGTGGGAGGGTTGGTATGGTACTTCTTTTCAATGGATCAAACCCCCTAAGTTTAGGAACAACCCTATATGAGTCATGTGAATGACATGGAATGGATGGGGGAAGTAATCAATGGGCATGGGGTCCATGATATGCAAGGGTCCATAGTATCTCATTTATGGGTGCCTTTATGGAGGGTGTGTCACACCTTTGTCCATAATGCATTTTTTCAAAGCCCATCAATTGCCTTTCATATTTCTTTCTTTGTATTTTCTTTCAATATAACATAGGGTGAGTTGGAGGCCACTTCCCTGACATGGTGACCAAATATCGACAGTGTCACCCACAAGTACTTTCACGAAAATGAGAAGGTTGGCTTGTGATGAGACCCCCTTTCCCTCAGCCATGCAAATGAGAGCCATTACCCTGGTGTGATTGCCAGAAATGGTAATGTCATATCGTTAGATACCCATGGACGTGATAGGCTAGCTCGTTATGAGACCCCCTATGCTCAACTGATCCTTTAAGCGTCTTTATTTTATTCTTTTCATGGGGTCCTTATTTTCTTGCGGAGAAGCTTTTCATTTCTTTCTCGTGATCCCCTGGACGAAGCATCTGGAAGGTTCTTTCATTAGGATTTTATCTTTTTCTAGCTAACTCCCCTTTGGGCCTTCAACCCCTTCTTCCCATGAAATGATGAATGGTCCCTTCTAGGGTTAGTCTACCCTGAAATCCCAAGAGATGATGTCATGAGGGGAAACAATGATGGAAAGTGGTAAGTATGGTTGGGAGTGGCATGATGAATCATATAAGGAAGCTCCTAGAAATACCCCATCCTAAGGGTGACCATCTACTTGAGTGCCCCAAGCCAACCACCACATTTAAACAAGGTAAAAGGCATAGTTTCCAAAGCAAATGTCTCATAATAAAAAATAATTTTTGATACACAAGCTAGAATGCCTCAAATATTAAAATGATACCCACCATCATACCTATCTTGTACCACATGGAACAAGACCCAAGTGACCTATGGTGGAAAGCTAGTGTGGATGATGACCAAGTGTTGGGTCATTGTGGTGGCGATGTAGGTCTCTAGCTGTGCAAAAGGATATTGTTGGTCATGTGGTCTCTCGACACTCCTTATCTGCAACCTAAGGGCCTCGAGACATAATATCCTTAGTTATCCAAAAAAATGGGATAACAAACCTTATGCCCAACTCCAAATCCTTCCGAAACCTTCTTCCCAAAGGCCTTTCGGGAATGCCTTACTCCGTTTTTTCTACGATTGAATATCGATCAATGATTCTCTAGGTCGAATTAATTTGGGTTGTCAATTACTAAACTTCACGACTGTCAAGAAAAGCACTGGAATTTGACTTCCATGGCTGAATTCGACTCTGCAACCTAAAGATCAACTCCATAAGTTTTCTTCTTCGACTGATCTAAAGCATTTAAACTCAAAATCTGCTCATAATTTAGGGATTTCACTTCAGTTCAACAATTTTCCCCAAATCCGTCACAAGAAAAAATCTGCAACCACGAATTTGCTCAATTTGTGTTGGATCTTGGTCCATACAAGCTCAATGTTGAACAACCTTGAGCTTTGATACCATTCTGTAGCATTCCCCAACTTAACTAGGGAACATTAATATGTGAAAAAACACATAAAAAAAAAATATTTTGCTAAACAATTTATGTAGCTTACCAACTATGATTTAAACACATTTTTGATTGATTTCTGATACCCATAATTATATGATACTACAACATTATAAACAAGCATGAAATCAATTGATAAAGCATATATAACAACATATAAAACTATTCTCATATACAGATTAAATGCACAACAATTACATTCATGAAATAACTCAACAAAATAGATAAGCACTTATCATTAAAAGAGAGTTTGTGCAACCAGTTGCTTGGGAATGTCGTTCTACCCAACGATAGACCTGTTGTTCCAAATCTCAATAAAAAGTCACCCCCAGGTTGGGGCCAAGAATCTACAAAAGAAGGGTGCCTCTCAAAGTCCCTCACAGCTCCATATCACACAACCCACAGGTTTTCTCCTGCACTATCCCGAATTTCCTCCAGCTCTCTTCCTCTTGACCTGCCCAACCCAAGGAATGTACCCCTTCATTGCTCTCAGTCCATCGATCATCCCATTAATTTATCAGGGCCTCTTTGGCACATGTAACTAGGAATATCTCAGTTGGGAACTCAAGAGAACTCACTATTAGGAAACCACCAACAAAAACAACAACAAACACTTGTTGGTACAGTGCAACTCATCTAGGAGTTCACTCTTCAGGCCTAACAACCTGACTCTTCAATTTCTAGCTCCAAACATGCTCTAGAATTCACCTAGCCTTGTTGTTCCAACTCCCAAGCTCTTCTCTCCTATTCTCTACTTGTTGTTCATGTAAAAACTCCCTATCTAAAACTGCATGTTACCACCGATACAAATTTCATCTCCTTTCGCAAGATAGTTGACTTCTCACTCTGCCCAATGTTGATTGTACCTTAGATTCATGCTCTCCTATAACTATGGGATGTGACTCTCACACCCACCCTATGACAGATATTCAATGATTGGGTTCTCATACACTCAACCAAGAGAGAGAAGTTTTCCCCAAGTGACAATAAAATTCAGATATGTGGGTTTGAATTAATATCCATAAATCTTTTTCCCTTTGGACATGTTATCCCCCATTCATAGGGATAACTAAGGAGATGATGTCTTGAGGCCCTCAGGTTGCAGACATGGAGTACTGAGAGATGTATCGACCAAGAGTGCCCATAGACCAGCAGGCAGAGCCCCACATCACACCACTCATCACCTTGTGATTGATGACTGCATCATTCACCACACCAGCTTGGAACATAGTTACCAACTTAATGAGAACTCTATAGTGTTCTCGTTTTTTGGGGGGTCACATTTTTTACCTTGTTTTGAAAAGTTGTGCTACCGGTAGCACCCCCCTCCCTTTTTAGGTTGTTTTTTTTATATTTTAAATCTTCTTATCCATAATGTATCTACATTATTTTTTTACGATGGTTAAAATTTAGACTTAACGTATGTCATTGTGGACGAAGACTTTAAAATTCACCCTCAAATAAAAAAACGATGCTACCAATACTAATGTTTTTTTTAGTTGAAATCACAACCTAATTGAAACTGTGCCCTCGACCACTGGTACAAAAGTTAAAAACAATTACAAATATATAAAAAAAACTATTAAAAAAAAAATTAAAATTACCAAAAAAAAATTATATGAAAAAATTTGGAAAATAAAATATCATGAAAAAAATTAAAATATATAGATTTTTTTTTTAATATTTTTTAAATTTAGCCTAGGAATTTTTAATATATATATATATATATATATATATATATATATATATATATATAT
>JASDQU010101370.1:107276-150149 GCA_032191745.1 Picea mariana
CAATCCAGGTAAAGAACATTGGGAGGCAGTAAAGTGGATTCTCATGTATTTGAGAGGTACTACTACACATGCATTATGTTTTGGAGGTTCAGACACTTTTCTACAGGGATATGTTGATTCAGATATGGCAGGTGATAAAGACAGCAGGAGGAGCACCACAGGGTATGTTTTTACTGTAGGTGGAACAACAGTAAGTTGGATTTCGAAACTGCAAAAGGTTGTTGCACTTTCAACAATAGAGGCAGAGTATGTTGCTGCTACAGAGGCTAGTAAAGAGATGATTTGGTTACAAAATTTTATGGAGGAATTGGGAAAGAAGTAGGAGAACAACAGGTTGTATTGTGACAGTCAAAGTACCATTCACCTTGCAAAGAACTCAGCCTTCCATTCGAAGACTAAGCATATACAGTTGAGGTACCACTTCATACGATCCGCCTTGGAAGATGGACAATTGAAGCTGGAAAAGATACACACTAGCCAGAATCTTGCAGACATGTTAACAAAGGGAGTAACGAGGGAGAAACTGAGTTCTTGCTTAGTTTCAGTTGGTCTTAAAGAATGAAGATGAAGATGAGAAATTTTCTAGGTCCAAGAAGGTTCAAAGTCCAGCATATACAGCAGCGGTGGAGTTGTTGGGATCAGTCTCCAAGTGGGAGATTGTTGGTTGTGGAGCCTGATTATCTTCCTGATTTAGAGGTCTTTTACTTTCAGCCGTGTTTATACCCCATGAAGTATGTACACCCCAGAACTATGTACACTCTTCCACGCAGAGAAGTGTAGAGGGGGGGTACCCCCTCTGCGGGATTCGAGGGGGCTATCCCCCTGGCTGGGGGGTTTGGAGCAAGCGGGTCCCCAGCGGGGGTTCGGTGGTGAAGCCCCCGAAGCAAAAATTGCCTTGTAAAAGTATATTGTAATTTCATTGTAAATCTAGACTGTTCATTATAAGGTCGCAGATCTAACGATAGAGATTATGTTAGGGTTTTTTTTCCCTAGAAGGCAACCCTCTTTTATGAGGGAAATGTATTGCGGCTATGTATGTTGGCGAGTATTGTATTCTGAGAGAGGATACTATGAGAGAAAGAAGAGGAAGTTACAACAGGTTTTGCTATAGGTTGTATCCCTTCATTTTTCTAGATAATAATAAAGAAAGGACCTGGCAATTTCTCTGGTGGACGTAGCCCACACTGGGTGAACCACGTAAATCTGTGTCTCTCTTGTATTGTGTATCTTTTGTGTTTTGTTCCGCATTTGTTTTATTTTATTGCTCCGTGGTCATGTTTTTCTAACAGTTCTTGGCTGAATTTTTTTCCCTCTTTGGGAAAATTACATATCTCTCTCTTGTGCTCTATTTGGATGCTAGTTACTTGTCTATTGGAAGGAAGTGGTGCACTATCTCTCTTGATGCTTGTTCTTGCATGTGTGGTGGAATATTCTTGGTAAGGAATAATTTATTTTGTTAATTCTTGGACTAGGTAAGGAATTTATGCTTTGTATTGTTTCACCACACCAACTTGGCTCATAGCGGAAAGCAGGTCTTGCTCCATGAGGTAATGAGTCTGGTGTTGTGGAAAGTGTCATTTTAATAAATGAAGCATTTAAATATGTTGCAAAGGGTCATTTCTTGATTTTGAAAACGTTTGCTTGGAAATTATGCTCTTTTCCTTATTTCACCTTGGTGGTTGACATTGTTGTCCTAGAAAGTGATCACCCTCGGGGAAAGGGTTGCTACTAGGGGTCTCCTTGATGATTCATTGTACGTCTACTTGTTGGACATGGAAAAATGGGTTTTAGGTGATCTCTTATAAGAGGAGGTCACCTTTTTGTCCTTTTATCATACATAACACTTGAGAATTACATAGTTCTTGGCTGAAATTTTTGTCCTCTTTGGGAAAATCACATATCTTTCTCTTGTGCTCTATTTGGATGCTATTTACTTGTCTATTGGAAGGAAGTGGTGCGCTATCTCTCTTGATGCATGTTAAGGAATATTCTTGGTAAGGAATAATTTATTTTGTTAATTCTTGGACTAGGTATGGAATTTATGCTTTGTATTGTTTATTTCTTGGTTGTAAGGTTGATCTTGTTTAGCTGTTGGAGGAGTATAAAGGCATACGCCCTCCACTAGGATCTACCATTATTGTTTTGGATAATCTATTTTGCAAAGGTTGCTAGGAGGAGTAAAATGTCTTACACCCTCCTAGATTTACCTTGCTAGGGTTTGCATGCTCTAGGAAGTAAAAGGGATTACACCCCTAGAGAAGTTGCAAAAATTAGCTCTTACACAAGAGACTTCATAACCCAATTGAAAATACACTTGTCTAAGTTTCATCGGAGAAATAAAATCATTGCATTGGTATACGTAAATTTTGGAGATATCGCATTTGTTCAAGTTGGAATTAATTTTACATGCTATAAGTTTGTTTGAGCCACTATGGCATCTAGCTTAGTCAAGTATTTCTCTTTGTTGTTACAAATTAATGCTACATCCATTAGGGTTGTAAAAAACTCTCTCTCACTTATTGTTTACTAATCTACCACTAAAGTTTACTTGTGAACCTAGATTATTGTTCTATTGATCATTAACTATTGTTTTGACAATTTACTTGTTTATTTTCATGGCTAGATCTTGTTGTTGTAAAAAAATTTTGCTACAGCCATAAGGATGCCCTAATATATTGTTGATAACATCATTTTGCAGCCCTCTTTTACCATCAAAACTTGTGTCTAAGTATTGGGATATTACCTACATGATTAATACTTGATTGCCCAATAATTATTTGATGTTTTGCATGGTTATTTTTGCAGCTATTGACATATTACATTGTTGATATATGTATCTATGTTTTGCTGAAATTTTGGGACAACAATGTTTCTTTCTTGTTCCCCTTGGTTTAAGGCTTGTATCTCGATCAATTGTCCTTTTCTGGGCAAGGATAACACTGTTTTGCAGGTACACGACCATTGTCAATCATTTACCCTTCAAAAAGACTTGTTCTCAAGCCATCCTTCAAATCCAATATTGACCTTTAGGGGATCCATCCTTCATCATCTCACTTTCCATCTCAATCCCCCTAAGGTCACTGGGATTCCCCCCTTGTGGTGATTTATCATCACTAAAGTGAGGGGATTGTCTATCTGAGGTGACGGTAGGTAGGTACTCTCGTAGTTGTCACATTGTTGTGGTTTCAGTCGATATTTTCCCAACCTACAATTTGTGTGATAACAATACCCCTCTTGGGCACTCTCTAATCATTTCTCATCTCTTGTGGATTAATCAACCCCCATCTTTGTCCAAATCCCAACAGCTGGTATTACATTATATTTACAATTCAGAAAATACATTTCACATTTACATTGTTTGTCCATAGCCACATTTATATCTACATTATGCATTAATTAACCAAGGATTATTGATCCAAAAAGGATCCAGAGAATGTTAAGAACAACTCAGAACGCACAAAAGCAACTCAGAACGCTCAAAACGGCTTCAACAGACAGCAAAAGGGCAAAAATTCAAAGTTCCTCAAAATCAATGAAAAGGTCATAATCACGAAGAGCGCGTTGTAAGATTTCTAACGACGCAAAGGGCTCGTCAAATGTAGTTACGGATCAAAAGTTATAAGCGGTCAAATTTCAGTCAAACTTGGTCAAAAAGGCAAAAGTCAAAGTGACACGTGGCACCACTGCAAGGGTGACACGTGGCATAACTGAGTTGGCAAGATGACATGGCAAGGATGGCAGACACGTGGGCAAGTTAGGTGATGATACATGTCAATTCAACTTCATGGGCAAATCATATTGTGACAAGTGGCAGTTTTTGTGGGCAAGTTATATGGTGCCAAGTGGCCCAGTCATGGGATGCCACTTGGAACCCCTCCAATGGATGGTATGTGAAAAAAGTTTATCACTCCACCAGATTCAAACTCATGACCTATCACTATCCCAAAGGCCCCACAAGTCCGTGTTAACCATTGCACCATACAACATTACTTGTTTGCAATATGGTTCAATTATTATTTAAATGTAAAGTTTGCACTAAGGCGCCAAAGGGAGGGCCAAAAATTAGTTGCAACCATGTGTTAAATGGGTGGGCCCATGGGATTCGACCCTGGGACCTCCACCAAATTGAGGCCTAAGTTTAGCTACACCAACCAACATGCCAACAACTTCATTTATTACAAAAATCGCCCAGAACTTGTATATAAGGGGGCTTCGACAGTGCATTCGGGACACAAGAGCACGGAGAAGGGGTAGGCTGAGCGCATCCATATAGTATGGATTTTTTCATAGTTTTCTAGATTTTGGTATGGATTTTGAGATCTGTCAGTCATTTATTGCAGGAGCAGTGGCATGGAAACCGAGGCAGGGTTGTCTTGGGGGCCTGAAAGTGTCCGACTTGGATTGAGGCATGGAGACAGTCATTTTTAGGTAAAACGATGCCACGAACGCAGTGGTTGTGTTAGTTTTTTTATATAAGCAAAGCTTATGTGGATTAATTCTAGAATGAGGTATACTTATGTATTTTGCCCAATTCTTTTGTGAAGTTAATAAAAAGACCTACCCACTGAGAGCAGGACCCAGAGACGTAGTCCACCAGGTACGAACTCCGTTATAAAATTATTTGTGTTCATATTGCATGATTATGTCTCTTTCCTTATGAGCTTTTCCTTCTTTATGGTGTACTCTTGTTTATGCTCATTTAATACAATTCTTTAATAAGTCACCTAACGAAAATATCTCGGATCATGTTGGTATCAGAGCAGTCGTCTTTGGCTTGAATTGTTGAGTATGAATTCTTACTAGGGCCAAGCATAAGCAAGGTCAAGGAACTCTTAAGACGTTCAATCCTAAAGTTGGTCGTACATCCCGAAGGAAGAAGATGGCAGCAGAAGATAAGCATGATGAACATGACAAAAAATTTCACATTGTCTTCTATCGCATGTCAGACATGGTTGAGAAAATGTATGGAGATTACGAGAAGAGGATGAATAAAAAGGAGAAGAAAAAGGAAGCACATGAAGATGATGATGCTTCGGTAAACCAAGGGGCTGGAGGAGATCCTCCTGAGTCTCCATCTTCGCCTTCAAGTTCTAGTTCTTCTTCCTCTGAGAATTCTCATCACTCTCAACATTCTAACCATAAAGCCTCTTTTATGAAACCATTATAAAATCTTGATATAAAGTTTTCTTTACCTATGTTTAATGGAGATGCTAATCCTGAAAAGTTAGACAATTAGATCCGACAGGTTGAAGTATATTTCCGTGTTTAGCATATTGACGAAGAGGAAGTTAAAATGCAACTGGCTTCTCTTTGGTTAGAAGGAACCGCTCTCATATGGTGGGAGAGCAAGCTACATGACATAAGTAAGTGTGGTAAGCTTCTTTCCTCATGGTCAGAATTTAAAACAGATATAAAGAAGCAGTTCTATCCATTAGGGTATTTACATAAATCAATGATGGAATGGAAAACTTTGAGACAGAGTAAAGGTCAGACTATACAAAGTTTCACAGAAGAATTTAGGAAGAAATCTCTAGCATTGAATATTCCTTTGGATTCTTATGAAAATTTAATGAAGTATATTGGCACATTTGTTATATTCTTCATACATTTCTCTTGTTTAACCCCACTAGTCTTGACGAAGTTTGTGTGCAAGACACTCACCTTGAGAACAGGGGGAAACATGTTCAAGAAGATCCCACGAAGAAACCTTCCAATTTCCCACACAAGACTTTCAAGAAGTTTAAAAGGAAGGACAAGAAGACCGCTACAACAACGAGAGAAGGAGGAAAACCATCTTGCACTCATTGCAAGAAGAGCGGTCACGATGAAGAACATTGTTGGAAACTGCATCCAGAAAAGAGACCGAAACAGTTCGGTGGAAAGGGGAAGACAAAGACCATTGCTACAGTGCAACAAGATCTTGGTTCTGAATCAGGAGATGAAGGAAAGATCACAATGGCTAGAGTTCAAGGTAAAGATTCTCTTCATGCTAGTTCAAGTTCCAGTGATGAATCTCATATTGATTAACGAAAGAGGAATGAGTTATTCCATATACAAGTTGTATCTAAGCATACTAAGATAGATACATTATTTGATCTGGGTTCCCAAGTAAACTTAATATCTGAATCACTTGTCAAGAAGATGGGTCTTGTAACAAAACCACATCCAAAGCCTTACCCTCTTGGTTGGGTATGTGATAAAGAAAAACTAAATGTCAGCAAACAATGTAGGGTCAGATTTGCTATTGCATCAAAGTTGATTGATGAAGTAGATTTGGATGTTGTACCGCTTGATATATGTGGCATAGTGTTGGGAAGTCATTATCTTTATGATAGAAAAACAATATTTTTTCATTATGAGAACAAATACCACCTTACTAAAGGGGGAGTGGAACATATTGTTAGAGCTCACAACACGAGGGTAAATACAACACTTGTTAGTTCAGGGAAAATGAAAAGACTCATAACCACTAATAAGAGATATGTACTCATGGTCGTCAAAGAGAAAGATGTCGAGACATTCGACGCTTTCCAAGAATGTGATCTATCTTATAAAAAAGAATTAATTGATATTGTTTCTAAGTATGATGATATTTTTCAGGAACCAGATGAATTACCTCCTAAGAGGGAAATCCAACATGAGATGCATCTTCAACATGATTCTCCTCTTCTTAATGTGGGCATGTACATGATGTCAGTTGTGGAGATGACAGAGATCAAGAAGCAGGTACAAGGCTTATTGGATCAAGGAGTCATCAGACCCAGTTCATCTCCTTGTGGTTCTCCAAGCGTGATGGTGCCAAAGAAACATGGCACATGGAGAACGAGTGTCGATTACCGGGCCTTAAATAAAATCACAGTGAAAAATCAATACCCTCTTCCTCGTATAGATGATTTACTTGATCAATTGAAGAATGTTGTTTATTTCACTAAGTTGGATTTAAGCAGTGGATATCATCAAATCAGGGTTGCAGAACAGGATGCATGGAAGACTGTCTTTAAACCGAACAAGGATTGTTTGAGTGGTTAGTTATGTCGTTTGGGCTTTGCGATGCTCTGACAACTTTCATGTGTGTGATGAATGATGTATTCAGGCCTTTCCTGGATGACTTTATGATTGTCTATTTATACGACATTCTTTTTTTCAGCAGGACTTGGGATGAACATGAAAGGCATGTAAAACAAGTATTGGATACTTTGCAGAGGGAAAAGTTGTATGTGAAAATGTCTAAATGTGAATTTGACAAGACTGCACTTGTATACTTAGGTCATATCGTGGGAGGAGGACAATTGAAGATTGACCCTTCCAAAATTGAAGTAATTATCAATCAGCCTGAGCCAAAAAGTGTAACCGAAGTCCAGATCTTCTTGGGTGCAGTCCAGTATTGGAGGAGATTCATTCCTAACCTCTCCTTTATAGAAGCTCCTTTGCATGCCTTGACCAGTGTGAAGAACACTTTTCAGTGGGAAGGAAAGCAACAAAAAGCTTTCAACATTTTGAAGGAGAAGATCAGTACCGCACCAGTATTAGCACTACCGAATCTTCAACAGTCGTTCGAGACCGAGACAGATGTCAGTTGATACGCTATGGGTGCAGTATTGATGCAATATCGTAAGCCTATATGTTACCACTCTAAGACTTTTAACCAAGTTGTTAATTATCCTACAGATGATAAAGAGTTGTATGCATTAGTTCAAAGTGTAAAGAAATGGAAGCATTACTTGTTAGGGAAGGAAACAATTATACATATAGATCATCGGCCCTTATAATATCTTCAAGCACAGACCAAATTGCAACAATCTCGACACTACAGATGGATGGGTTTTCTACAACAATTTCATTTGGTAATCAAGTACAAGAAGGGTACAAGTAACAAGGTAGCCGATATGATTTCTAGACATCCTATTGTTGCTTCTATTATTTTGAAGAATACTTCTTTATCTCATGATAGCTGTGTAGAACAATATGCCATCGATGAAGATTTTAAAGAAGTATATGAAAATCTAACCCATGGTGCACAGGTGGAGAACTATTGTCTGTAGGGAAAGTTACTATATCATCTTGGGAAGCTATGTATTCCTACAAGTGAACGAGTCCATGTAATACGAGAAGCTCATACTTCTCTTGTATTGGGGCATTTTGGGGTAGGAAAAACTATGGCTCATTTGCAAAGGTTTTGTTACTCGCCTCAAATGAAAGCAATTGTAAGTAAATATGTAAAGGGGTGTGTGATGTGTTCTACTTGTAAGCCCGCTAATATAAAATTGGGGCTATACTCACCACTTCCTGTTCCATCCCATCCATGGGAAAGCGTTTCCATGGATTTTGTAGGGGGTTTACCCATGACCCCCTTTGGTCATGATTATTTGTATGTCGTAGTGGATAGATTCAACAAGACGTGTATCTTGATTCCATGTAAAAACCAGATCACTGCTGAGCAGACTGCTAATATTTTTTTTCAGCAGGTTTGGGTTCATTTTGGGTTACCCACGTCCATTGTCTCGGATCGAGATACTTGATTCCTTAGGGATTTTTGGACTCACTTGTGGAGAATGATGGACACCACATTGAAGAGGAGCACTGCTTTCCATCCACAGACCAACAAACAGATAGAGGTGGTAAACAGAACAATGGTAATTTTTCTTTGAGGCTACTGCAACAAGCATCCTAAGTTATGAGATGAACATATACCCTATGTACAACATTCTTATAATCGAGCTTTACATCCGTCCACTCAGAGTTCACCTTTTGAGACATGTTTTGGGTACCTACCAAACATTCCTTTGGACTTGATGTATGGGGGAGATGTCGATGTGAATGAAGAATGCACAAAGGACAGAGCCCGCAAGTTCATCCAGAGGATTCGGCAGATACACCAGGCAATTAGGGAAACAGTTGAAGAAGAGTCAAGCACACTATAAAGCTCAGCATGACAAGCACAGGGTTGATCATTAGTTCCAGGTTGGAGACTGAGTATGGCTTCACATCAACAAGGAACGATTGAGGGGTGAAGGAAAGAAACTCAATCCCATCCGGTATGAACCCTTCACTATTTTGGAGAAAAGTGACACTAATGCTTTTCGTTTAGATCTTCCACCTTATATGCAGATTTATTCAGTTGTGAACGTAGAGAACTTGAAACTTTTTGAGCCTCCCATGATCATGGATCAGGATGAGGAAGTTTCAATACCTTAAGTTGATGAGTTTTCACCTGAGTACTTGGATGAGTTACAGGAAGATATCATCCTAGACAGAAGGACGAGGACTTCACGCAGGGGTGATGTTTATTATCTTCGAGTAGGCTTAAAGGGCACACATCCAAGCAAGGCAAAGTGGATTGAGAAGGATAAGGTGAGGGAACTCTTCCCTCACTTACTGGTTGATTAATGAAAGCTTTTGGTGCTCTAAAAGGCTCTCATTGGGAAGGAGTGATCCAAAAAGGATCCGGAGAAGGTTAAGAAAAACTTAGAACGCTCAGAATGGATTCAACAGACAACAAAAGGGCAAAAATTCAAAGTTCCTAAAACTCAGTGAAAACGACATAATCGCGAAGAGCACGTCATAATCTTTCTAACAATGCAAACAACTCGTCAAATGTAGTTACGGATCAAAAGTTATAAGCGGTCAAAGTTCAATCAAACTTGGTCAGAAAGGCAATAGTCAAAGTGACATGTGGCACCACTGCAAGGGTGACACGTGGCATAGCTGAGTTGACAAGATGATGTGTCAAGGATGGCAGACATGTGGGAAAGTTAGGTGATGACACGTGTCAATTCAACTTCATAGGAAAATCATATTGTGACAAGTGGCAGTTTTTGTGGGCAAGTTATATGGTGCCACGTGGCCCAGTCATGGGATGCCACGTGGCACCCCTCCAATGGATTGTATGTGCAAAAAGTTTATCACTCCACCAGATTCGAACTCATGACCTCTCACTAGCCCAAAGGCCCCACAAGTTTGTGTTAACAATTACACCATACAAACTTGTTTGCAATATGGTTCAATTATTATTTAAATGTAAAGTTTGCACTAAGGCGCTAAAGGGAGGAGCTAGGCCTTCGGCCCAGCCCCTGTTCACATGTTTTAAACCATGAGACCATAGTTTTCCTCCCGCTTAGGGGCTTAACCCAACCATACACTATATTTAGTCTATTCTTCGCCATATCCACCGTTATATATAACATTTCCACCATTTAAGTGGTCGCCCGCTAGATTTGGCAGGGTGCACCAAAAATTAGTTGCAACCATGTGTTAAATGGGGAGGCCCATGGGATTCAACCCCGGGACCTCCGCGAAATTGAAGCCTAAGTTTAGCTATGCCAACCAACATGCCAACAACTTCATTTATTATAAAAACCACCCAGAACTTGTATATAAGGGGGCTTCGACAATGTATTCGGGACACAAGAGCACGAAGAAGGGGCAGACTGAGCGCATTTGTACAGTACGGATTTTTGCACAGTTTTTTAGATTTTGGTATGGATTTCGAGATCTATCAGTGATTTATTGCAGGAGCAGTGGCACAAAAACCGAGATAGGGGTGTCTTGGGGGCCTGAAAGTGTCTGATTCAGATTAAGGCGTGGAGACAGTCATTTGTAGGTAAAACAACACCACGAAAGCAATGGTGGTGTTATTTTTCTGATCTGAGCAAAGCTTATGTGGCTTAACTCCAGAATGAGGTATACTTATGTATTTTGCCCAATTTTTTTATGGAGTTAATAAACAGACCTACCCACTGAGAGCACGACCTGGAGACGTAGTCCACCAAGGATGAACTCCGTTATCAAATTCTTTGTTGTCATATTGCATGATTATGTCTCTTTCCTTTTGAGCTTTTCCTTCTTTATGGTGTACTTTTGTTTATGCTCATTTAATACAATTCTTTAATAAGTCACCTGACGAAAAGATCCCGGATCAATTATAGTGGGGATGTTACATGTGTCATCGTATCACTTGTGTGTATGTGTGTGTGTGTGTGTGTGTGTGTGTGTGTGTGAATTACGTACAAAGGTGAGTTAGTTATGTGGATTACATGTGTAGGTTAGAGGCATGAATTGGATGCCTAAGTAGGTACATCACTTATGTGTGTAGTTGTGTGGTTTAGAGATGTAGCTAGGTGTCTAGTTTAGGTGCCTTGCTTATATGTGGTGTTTATATACATGGTTAGGTGCATGGGTTAGCTTCATGGAATATGTGTGTACATTAGGTGTATAGGTTAGCTAGATGGGTAGGAGCATAGCTTGGGTGCAACACTTATGTTAGGTGTGTCATTTATGTGCATGGGTGTGTTGTTTATAAGTGTGTGGGTTAGGTGCATAAGTTAGCTATGTGAGTTAGGTGCTTATGTTATGTGTGTGAATAGGTGCATAGGTTAGGTGCATTGTTTATGTTAGATTGTTAATTATGTGCATGGGTGTGTAGAGAGGTACATTATTGATGTTAGGTGTATTACTTATATATGTAAGTGCATCACTTATTTGCTTCATTATGTACGTGGATTAGGTGTAATATGGGTTAGCTATGTGGGTTACATATGTAGGTTAGTTGCAAGACTTAGATGCATGGGTAGGCGCATCACTTATGTTAGGTGTGTCTCTTATGTATAAGGACATGTGGATTAGAGTGTGTTGCTTATGTGCATGGGTACATGGGTTAGGTGCGTAAGTAGGTGAATATGCTAGGTGCATCATTTATGTTGGTGTGTGTATCACTTATGTGTGTTTCTTATGTACATGAGTTAGGTGCATGTATTAGTTAAATGACTTATTGTTACATGTTATGCATTCCAATTGTATAAGTTAATACAAAATAAATTTTCCATATATTATCTAGTGAATGAGATATACCACATATAACAAAATTTTCAGTAGTGAAGTGTGTTCTCTCTCATACAATTAAATATTTCTTACATGAAAAACAACTTACATTTAATATTTTTCAAAAAATAAATTAGTCTCTAATATAATTAAGCATTTTGACATATTTCACCATGATAAAATTCTTATTGATTTGGTGAGTGACAATGACCAACCAACTTACACCAACTAAAGTTAAATTTGGCTCAGTTGGAAGGTTTTTTTAAAAATTGATCAACCTCGTTGCACCAAAAAATCCCATTTAAGAAAAGCATTTGAAAGAAGAATGGTTATCCATAATATATGGAAGAACTTTTATTTCAAGTTAAATTTGGTTCAGTTGGAAGGTTTTTTTAAAAATTGATCAACCTCGTTGCACCAAAAAATCCCATTTAAGAAAAGCATTTGAAAGAAGAATGGTTATCCATAATATATGGAAGAACTTTTATTTCAAATTGGCATCAACTGAAGTTTGGAAGGTTTTTTAAAAGATTGATCAACCTCAGTGCACCAAAGAAGAGATTCAGAGAGATATAGCCAATCTTGACCCTTCATCCATAGCTCACTCATAATTTATAAAGAATGTAATCTTTGTTGCTCTCGTTTGAATTCAGGAGGATTGTTAGAAGAGGATATGTAGTCGGTTTTTGGTTTTACAAAGGTCTACTGTCAAATTTATTCAATCAGGTGAGTGCATATCCTATAATGGTATTTCAATCAGTTAAATGAATATACTATAGTTTCAGTTCAATTCTCATTATGGTTTACCAAATACTTTTTAGATTAGTGTATATTTTGCTTTTTATAATCCATTGAATCTCATCATAACTTTAAAAGTTTAAAGTTAAGCATGTTCAGGTTATAATAGTATTGACAGGTGAACTTCATAGAAGTTTTCATGTTACAACCGTCATTCAACTTGAAAAAAAAAGGTTTGTTGTGAAGTATTGAGATACAGAGAGACCAGCTAAGATTCTCATATGAAAAGTTTACGCTGAAAACTTGGTAGGTTAGATTGGTTGATGTATGCATCTGTGTTTTTAGTTCTTTAGTATTGTTATGCCCTGTGCTGGTAAGCACAACTTGGGTACGAACCCAGCATTCTCAAGGGAGATTATTTTCAAATCATTTTTTTAATAAATTATATATGATTCGAGATTTTTGTCTGTCATTGCAGAGAACCACATTCAATATTCAAATTTCGTAAATAACAATTTTTTAATGACCGGGTAGACTCCTTTTTGATGGAAATTATTTATTACGGTTATGATAATGAAAATTTGTAATATTACAGTGAAAACCTGTAACATTACAATTATAATAATTAAAACTTTTAAGGTTTTTGTTTATAATTTTTATTTTTGGTTTTAAAATTTTTTGTGCAATGGTTTTTTTTGTTGTTTAAAAATTATTTCTAAATGTAGAAATAGATTTAGCTTGCTGAAAAACCTAAAACAATTGAATTATACAGACATAATTACTAGTAATTCTAAACAATTTCTTGCAAAATTTCAGTGAAATGTTCCCTGAAAATTTTACCTATAAAAAATCTCTCTCTCATTTATATTGAAAATTATAAAACTCACTCAACTCTTTTGCGACACTGTATATAATCTATTCTCACAAAGCCACAAAATATTAACTTTATAATAATTGTTTATTTGATAAGGAACTCTTCCCCCAGATTTGACTGTTAAAATTTACTGAGGTATTACATATATCTATATAAAAAGTGGTTAGTTCAAAATTTTTTAAGAGATAATAAGTGGGATCTCTATGCTACTCGTTCAAATTCACTTTCGGCTGAACCTCCCCATGTCCTGATTCGATCGGCCGCTTGCGAAGCCTACGATTGAACAGGTCGTTATAATTAACACCCATCCTAAAATTCACCAACAACGAGCACTGAGAGCTATCAGGATAGGAGGTACCTCTTTGTTCCAGTCCGTCCGGTAAGTGATAAAGACGAGGATAAGTGCCTGCAGGAAAATTCCGAATACCATACCGCTCCAGATTCCCTGCACTCGTTGATTAGCAAATATGTTCTCTGCTATGCATGTTATTACACAAGTTTATAAATAAATTGGCAATTGAATTACCTCAGCAAATATGCTCTCTGCTATGCATGTTATTACACAAGTTTATAAATAAATTGGCAATTGAATTACCTCAGCTCCAAGATTGAATTTGTATCCGAGAATGGCCCCAAGAGGAATCCCAACAGCGTAGTAGCAGCCTATATTCACATACGCCACCAACACTTGCCATCCTGCGCCTACTGCAACCCCTGAAATTTGAAAAACACTATCTGATTTCATGGTGACTCTCAGATAATTTTTCTATGCCTTTTGGCTATACTAGAAATGAGGATAAAAATAGTTGTACGCAGTGGTTAATAATGGCTATGCCATATGGCAGCCGCTTGGTGTTGTCCTCTTTGTATGTTAGAGCTAGGCCTGATAATATTTATCTCTTTATCCTCTTCCTAAGTGTGAGGATAAACATCAAAGGTTAGCCATTGGTCGTATCAGGGATAATTGGGTGTATCAATGATTGTGAATGTTGTTTCATGGTGTTCAAGTGTCATAATGTATGTATTTCACTGTGATCTGTGGCAATGGCTGACATGCATACCTTTTCATCATCACAATACAAGTTATCTTCCTAGCATGTCAAAGCTCTGCTTAGCAATAGTTTATCATCTTCCTAAATGTAATCCAACAAAATTGCATTCATTCCTAGAGAAGTTGTATCAATATGTATAGATTACAGAGAAAGCTGTCACCTGTCAAAACTGGCTGCAAAGCATATAAAACTATGGTCAGTCCTAGTAAGGTTGCCAGCTTAGAAACAGCCTCCATGACCTCTCGAGTGTTCGTAAAAAGTAGGGGGAAAAAGTCCTTGGTGATGAAAATAAGGCTGGCAAAAAGAATGCCTATCACCATGGAAGTTACACAGGTGACAATTACTGAGAACTTTGCAGCATTGGCATGCCCCGCTCCAAGTTCATTTGCTACTCTCACGCTGCACAGTGCAAACAAATATAGTGATCTATAAGGATGCATGCCTGTCACAGGAACACAAAAGGCTGCATACAGGGTTTAAGGTTTTGTCACAAACCTGATGGCTGCACTGAATCCCCACGGTATCATCCCTTCCCATCCCACTATATTCGCGCTGGAATTGTAGGCATAAATATAAAGACATTCAATTCAATACATAGCTGACTCTAACATATCTTCAAACCCCAAACCTCAAAGGACTTAAAAGTAAAAATAAACTAGTACTGTAAGTTTCTCTCTCATGCCATAGTGACTACTGAGCCATGTTTTAGAATGGTGTACCATATCGAAACTGAATCCACTGCAATTTCTGGGTTCTTTAAGATTCCAGTGAGAACTATCATAATCATGAAGTACCAGTATTCCAAGCTGCCACAAGAACAGTTGAACTTTCAAATTTTCATTCAAGCTATTTGTACAAGAGAAGTGAGTTGTTCTACAACCTAAGTGGAGATCTTCAACGCTTTGTAAGTGTCTTATTGTATGTAATGTTTTAAAAAACTAATAAATTATTTTTATAATTATAAATTAGTATCATCTTGAATCTATTAAGCTTACAGTTTTTTTTTTTTTTTTGTTTCTAGCACTTGATAGAACCAAAATTAATATGCTCTGTACCAAAATTAAGATGATCTATTGTACAGAGCATATGGACTCCAGGAAACCCACCATATCATGATTGATGAAGCGAATGAAAGCTTACAAAATGCACCCAGATCACGGAATGCTAGCCATGAAAGTCCTGTCCATGCACCAGGGCAACTACCGGACAGTATATATATCAGCTGGACCAACGCAATAGCCCACGATGAAAAGTTCAATGCTACTGCTGCTCCTGCCAATCCCCATCCCAGTTTTATAATACACAGCCAGCTCAAGAATACATGGAAAACCAGAGCAACTGCAGTGATGCAAGCCATGGCCACGACTTTGCTCTGGGCCTGAAGGAACTTCTGAACAGGAAAATACAGAGTGTAAGCAAAGAGTTGAGGAAGCATCCATATGGAAAACTTCCCGGTTGCCTCAGATATCTCGTCTGATTGCCCCATTGTTTTTAAAATCGGGGCAGCGAAAACATAGATCAGGACAAGCACAAGTGCTGTGGCCATTGAGACGAACCAGGAGCGCTGCAAATACACTCCCAGCATGTGAATATTTTCTCCTCTCCCAACTGATTGGCCGGACAAGGTCTCTAATGCGCTACTCATTCCCATCTGCAAAAAAAACATATGCCATCTATCCATCAATATTTTAATTGCGCCTAGAGAAGTGCAGTGCTCCACCGGTCCAGGTTAGGGGAGAAAAACTATTTAGCCCAGGAAAAAAAAACTATCTAAGCTCGATCAATTTAACCTGAATTTATTAAGTATCTTTCCACTTCAATTTTTTAAACCCTCTCCATGCTTAATAAATCTGTATTTCTAGTTTACATACAAAGTACAGATGAGACAAAGCGATGATGCAATTAGTGTTTGTGTAAGATGCATTGAGTTTATAATATACACATCTGATAATGATATACACACCAGCACACATACATCTAAACCTGGGGTTGACTTGTAATTCCACCTTACCAAGCTCCCGACACTAGCCGAAATCTATCTAAATCTAGTCCTAATATACACCGAGAGCCTCCCAATTTCCAAGATTTGCACCTTGAATTTCCATGAATGACAGACATGTCGAATATCAAAACTCACATATTGAGGTGCATATCAAACCCCGGTTTAATTGAACTATTTAATTGTAAGATAATGGCAGAGGAGTGTGTAGAGTATTAACCATCGTTCCAAACGCCAGCCCTGCAATGACTGAATCGTTGATGGCCACAGCAGCGAGCTCGATGGCGCCTAGGTGCCCAGCAAATATTTGGGTGACAGCTCCCAGAGAGTAGAAGCAAATAGAAGTAAAAATTACAGGTCCGGCAATATGCCAGAGCTTTTGGGATTCATTCCAGATTTCGTTTATCTTCCGTTTCAGATACTTAGAAAGTGAGCGATCAGCATGGCATGCATCTGGGTGCCTGCTACTGTTGAATATATTGTCTAATTCTTCTCTGTTTTGGTTTTGATTGTTCAACAGAAGGCTTGATCGCAGGGCATCTGGTGCCTCCATTCTGGTAGTGCCAATCCGTTTCACGGAGACAGGGCGTTATATATATATATATATATATATATATATGCCTTCCTCCTCAAGCTACCTTACTCATATTAGAAGTTTTTGTGATGCAGACTTTCTATGGCTATTTGAACGTAATCATAAATTTATTTGATAGATTTGCTCATCTTTGAATCGTCAACCGCTTACCATTCAAACTATTTAGTCTCAGTCAAATATACAAAAAAAATGCAGTTACCTAGTTTATGAACAGATTTGGCCCATTTATGAAATTATGGGCACTGACACGTGACCGCAGACATCACACCCGCTGCCTGAAAAGTGTCCTGCGTGGGCCACTCTCCTCTTCCTCCATTTTGAATTCCAGAAAAACTACGCACTAAAAAGGAATCAAAAGTATCATCGGGACCTTTATCAGCATGGCTTATGACAAAGCCGAAGAGAATGGCCATTTAGGCTAGAATTTGTGTCAACGTGGACTTCAATAAACCTCTCCCAGAAACCATAAAGTTTTGTCTCTGTCCAACAGTGCGGAACCAGTAGCTGGATTATGAGAGTGGACCATTTAAATATTAGTTCTGCTATGAATATCACCATTTGGCGAATGCATTCCTGCAGAAACCAGAGGAAACAAAGCAAATATATAATGACCGTCTAAGAAAAAGGTGATGTTTCCCAAAAGGGTAAAGTGCGAGCTCAAGTAAAAACCCTGAACCCTGTCCCAGGGGGAATCTAGGCTAAATCAGAACAAACCGCGACATGAGGAAGGTTCTAACTCAAGTGTTTGGATCCAATTTGGAAAACAAAACCCAATGAAGAGAAATATGGAGGGCAAGGTTATGTTTGAATTGATAATTAGTAGAAACAGTTTCACCTTCTTCGCCAGTGTAGAAAAACAACAAACCCTTCCTGGAGGTGAAGGGCCTGGAAAAGCCCTTGAGACAGTCTTAAATGGAGTCGAAAGAGAGGACAAGGAAGACTCGGCTATTTTCAAGTGCCCCTAAAAAGAAATAGTTTCAGAAATACCTGAGATGAATTCACCTGTTATCCCAAGACATTTCTTTGTATTTCTGAAAAATCAAAGGACCATTGCCAGCTCTGTCAACAACTAGCCAGAGGAAGAGTTCAAGCTTCAACTCAGGTTTAAATATAGATAATGCAAAGGGCAAAAATTCCCAAATCACAAAATAAAATTAAAAAACATGTTGGTAGTATCCAAGAAAGAGGTAGCTGCTGGCAAACACAGTCAGAAGAAGATTATGCAGGCTTCACTATAATTTTTCATGCGAACAGTAACTGAAAAAGTTAGATCGAACGAAGATAGTATCTTGGAACAATAGGGGTCTATGAACTGTATTCAATGGCCAAGTCGAAATGGTTAAATGTATCTACTCTATGGATTCTATAAATTGAAATCAAACGGTTTGACTGTACTTGTGAATATTGAATTTTAGATGTTCTTCTCTGTGTAAGCAAACAGAAACCGATATGAAACAACCACACAAACAACATCCATCACATCAATACAATATTTTTTACTAGATAACTCTCTTGGGGAAGAAACTCCGTGATCCATTAAACATGAATCTGCATGGCTAACAAAAATACTGCAACTGCAATATGACACATCCTCTGTAATTTCTATTCAAAGGGCAATACAATTACAGTGCCTGGCACTCCTCGGAATGGAGGTAGGGGTATTTCCTTATGACTCCCTTCTTCTCCTTCTCTACAAACTCCAAGACGTGATCTCTCAATTGATTACCCAAACAATTAACCAGTTGTCCAAAAACGTGATCTTTTAACTGAACCCCTAACTGATTGTCGTCCACCTTTAAATAGGTCTTGTGTCCTGAATCAATTACAATCTCTTTGCGTGCCTTCGGATTTCAGTTACCCTGATGGTACAAATTCCTCCCTTGACCTTCACTTTTGAAAATTATTTACCTTGTAACTGTTAACAATCGCCATCCTTCACTTTTGAAAATTATTTACCTTGTAACTGTTAACAATCGCCATCTCACCACTGCCCCGTCGACACCTGTCTTCAATCGACAAGCTCTCTCACCAACCTTCTTGTTCCCAGTCTCTCCATCGACGTCCACACATTGCATACTCTCTGGACAATGTGCTTGTTTTGGTCGATCCTTCTGGGTCAAGTCCTGCCTAGTCAACCTCCATCTAGTTGATTTCTTATTAGTCGACTCTTCCTAGTCGATCCTCTTGGTGGACTTTGCGTAGTCAATTCTTCCACTCCAATCCAACTTTTGGATCGGGCCCTCCCTTTTTGGGGGTTTTTAGTCTCAAAAACTTATCAGCTACGAAGAAGATGAGGAAACTTGTTCTCGACCCCTTCCAATGGGTACCATTTGGCTTTTGTCAGAACTTGGCCCATTTAGATCAACTCTTAGCAATTCTGGTTTACCTCTATGGGTGCACCAACTCCTTAATATTAGGAAACAACACCAACTCTTTCTCTCCTTTGTCAAGCATGGAAATCTCAAAAAATTCTCTCCCACCCAATGCACAATCTTAAATGGACCATACCTAATGGGTTTTAGCTTCTTCCATGGACATTGTAATTGCTTATTACTAAGGTGTAGTTACACCATGTTTCCCAACTTGAACTAATGAGATACTCTATGTTGATTGTACCTTTGCTTATACCTATGTTGTGCTCTCTGTAACTATTCTTATATGTGGATGTGCACCTATTGAATCTTCTCAATAAATTTAATGGCTTTCTCTTGTTCATCGACATGGCTCACCAACGTGCCTTCAACAACTTGGGTAAATAAAATGTTAAAAGGTGTTTGAGAAAAAAATCTCAAACATGTCTCAAATGGGGACTTATTGTTGGAACTATGAACAACCCAGTGATAACAATGTTGGATGTACATCAAACTCTCAAGTCTTAGGGTCTTTCATGTTGTAACCTCTTTGCAAATGAACTACAAAATTGTTCACTATTTCCATATGTCCGTGAGTGAACAATTGTGCTCCTCTTCAACTTAGTATCCAATCCGAAGGGATTTGTTAGCACCTAAGGTTTGAAGACTACGTGCATGCTCAAGAATATGCATTGCGCAACGCCAAGTTTCAAAGTCTGTGCCAACCAAGGATTCATTGCGTGAGCCAACCCATTTTGTACTGTGCGCGCCAACCCATTTTTGCACTGTGCGCAAGGAATTAAAGAAGTTGCATGTAGGCCATATCTGTAAATATCTTTAGGAATCATTGTAATTGATTGTGTAATACCCTAACTGATCATGGTCGAAGTTATGGATGAGCTGGAAAGTTTGTTATGATTGTCACGCTCCGTGGAAGATATGGGGAGATGCATGTGGGTATGTAAGGGTTGGGATTTTGAATAAAGATAGAGTTCATTGTTGTATGAAAGAGATGATCCAGAGCTCGAGTAATGTTGAGTTTTCCCTTCTTGTTATGTTTGATTTTGTTATGCATGAGAGAGAAAGTACATCAAGATCTGAGCGCATGGCTCATTCCTGTGTTGGATGCTGATGGACCTTGAGCAAGCTACATCCATATTGTATCTTACTATCTTGAATGAATGAATAAATTTTGAGCGTATTTTATATATGCATATAATGTGTTATGGTTCGAATGTCTTCCTGTGTTATATTATTTTGGGCACTATGAATGAATGAATGACTAGTTCATGAAGGTTTCATGTATGTTTTGTTCCTTCACACCTTGCACAAGACCAATGGTCTCTGTGATTTTCATGGCATCTCGGGTGAGACCTTCTTCAATCCTTGACTAAAGATTGAATATGTCAGCGCCTATGGGGTTTTGTTGGTAAAATATTATTGAACCCTGGGTCTTTAACTCCCTAGCAAGAAGAGAGAGCCAACAAATGGTTTTGTTTTCGGAACCTGAAGGTTTTGTACTAGATGGTGAAGGAAGAAAATGAGGTGAAAAATCTTCCAAGAAGGAGATACAAAACTAGATAACTGAGAAGGAGGGTGAGTTCATGCGATGAGAGATTAGGAACCTACAGATCAACCTCGAATGTTGGAAAGACAAGTACATCTACACAAATTTACGTGAAATTTTCTTTTTGGAGTTTCCTTGTTTACTGTATGAGTGGATAAGGAGGTAGAAAGAGATTAACTCTGGCTTGGGAGCCCAAGAATCACTGGTGTGGGACCAAAATACGATCGATAGGCTCAAGTCTATGGATAGTAAGTGGGCTAGAGGTATTGAGTTCTAGTTTAAGCGTGTGAAAGAAGGATATATTGTTGAGGTTGCTATTGAGTGTAGTGAATCCTTTAGTAGTACCAATAGAAAGTTTGCAACCAACCCTATAAGGAGATTATTGGAAGAAATCCCTCTCGATAAAGATGTTCGTAGAGAAGGGGTTGATGGCTGATGTGTGTGGAGCCTAATAGGATGGCTGAGTAAACCCCCCACGTGGGAGGGGGGATGGAAAGAAGGGGGGGGGGGGGGGAGAGAGAAAGAATAAATCTGACGAAAGGGATCTAGAAGAAGATGAAATGAGGTTAGGAGAGGAATCAAGATGGACCCAGAAGAGAAGAGGAGAAAAAGAGCCAAAAAATACACAAGAAGAGTTGAGCTAAGGAGGAAATCCAAATAAAGGAGAGGAGAAAAGAAAGACAGGGGCGAAGGACAAGGGGTCAAACCCAAGATGAAAAGAAAGGAAACCACACTAGGAGGGTGTGCGAGAGACAATTATGTGCCAGAGAGAAGCGCAGAAGAAGAGAGGTTGTCAAAGGGACACAACATTAGGATTGGGGTATCAAGAGATGATACCAGGAGTAGTGGGAGTAGGGTTGAAGAAGACGAAGCCAGATCCCCTTGGTTGATAAGAGATGTAGTCACATTGGAGGAAGATGAGGCGCAAAGCATTAGCACCCACGCAGTAGAAGATGGTGATGGATCCCTTCAAGAAGGGGAAGAGGCCTTGTCAATTATGAGTGGGCTTGCGCGGCTAAAGGTAGGAAGCTCTTTGGGATCCTTCATCAAAGATAATGAGAGAGTATGGAGTAGCCCCCTTTTTGAACCACCCCCCTTGCACATTTGTCATCAAGAAGAAGAACCCGAAGAAAGTGAAGAGGTAAGAGAAGTAGAAGAGACATCAGAAGAAACAAGTCGAGGAGAAACCGAAGTCAACAATACTTTGCAAGGAGGGACATCTGTATCAACATCAACAAGTAGTAGTCAGTCGAGAAGACGAGGTGTTAGATCAAGTATGGCGAACCAAGACTCAACTCTGAGGCTTCTTGCATTTCATGGGACAAGAAGAGACGATGTAGAACAGCCTCGGTTTATGTGAGAAGCTATATGGTCTATAAAGAGAATCACAGATGAAGTAACCAAGATTGTGCAGTTGGAGACAACCTTTAGAGACAGAGCTATGACGTGGTACATGAAGTACAAGGCTATTGCTCTGGTGGGACAAGCAAAGTCCCTAACATAGTAAAGAGAGATATAATTAGGGGATTTTAGAAGCCTAAGTCAAAATCGTGGTGCATCACTAAGATCAAATAGATTAAGCAATAGGCTGGAGAAACCGTGTGGGACTATACCCAATGGTTCAAAATACTGTTGGACAAACTGATGTTTCATATCCAAGATGTCTAGCATAGAGAATGGTTTATTACAAAACTCCTACTCCATATTCATGTCTCGCTCACCCAACAGAAAGTGACGACTCAGGTGGAGGCTGTGGAGATCACGATGCACCTAGAAGCTATTCTAGGAGGTGGTAAAACATCAGGAGGACCCGTGCAAGTACAATCTTAGCTTGTAAACCTCACCATGCAACTATAAGATATGGCTAAGGCTAATGTTGTGCATGAGAATGTGTGGTGTACTATGTGTCGCATAGAAGGTCACCATAGGAACGAGTGTCCTACGCTAGGGAGTTACATGGTGATGAGCGACCAAATATGTTTCCAACCAGACCATAGACCGAGTGGTGTGAGATTTGCATACAATGGGGCCATATACCTCCCCGTTGCCTAACACTACAGAAGTATCAAAATACCACACATACTCCATTTTGGGAGTTTTGAAATCCATGAGACATGAATTGAGAAATTGTCGGTCACTGCAACTAATGTAGGGGTGCACTATAGAGGCCTTCTAGGTCTAGGAAGAACAGAAAGGTGGAGACCATGGAGGCCTTGACAGAGGAGGATACCAAGGAGGTTTGAGAAGAGGATATGAACGAGGAAGATGATACAATGGTGGTGGAGGAAGGATTCCTACCTTCTTTTACTATGTCGAAGTAGGCCACGTGTTGGGATTCTATACCAAACCACGTACATTATGTGGGTATTTCCATAGTATACAACATGTCATAGAGAATTTACCAGACTTGCTGGAAAAATGGGAAGAGAAGAAGGGGAATTGCAATATGGTGACTGTGGAGCCGTGCTGAGATCAGAAGCCAAAAGAAGAATCTGATGTATGGGTGGTAACACAAGGAGGCATTTGGATGAGTATGGACTTCGAACGAGGAGAAATTTCAAGTTAGAAAATAGAAGGGAAGATCAAGAAAGAGATGCAAGCACCTCCTAAATTTGACATCGCGTAGCAAAAAAAGTTCCCGTGTGAAGCCCAAAAGGCATTAGAGGATGAAAACATGCGTGAAAAAGCGAGGTCCACAACATAGAGGACACTGGAGGAAGCTTGGCTGCGTGAAAAAGCGAGGTCCACAACATAGAGGACACTGGAGGAAGCTTGGTTGCGTGAAAAATTGCAGTGCACAATGTAGAGGGTGTTGGAAGAAGCTCGTGCGAGAAAGTGCAACGTGCAACACAAAAGGAAATGGAAGAGGAACGTGTGCGCAAAGAGTTCGGACACATGATGTGAGAGGAAATGCAATGCAACACTTATCACGAGGTTGAATGCGAAAACCAAGTAAGTGATTTCTTGCGTTGTTTCCTTAAAATGTTAAGTGATCCTAACGCTACAAAGAAATAAACCAACATTTTAACAAGATGTATGGGGGAAGAAGAAACCACTATCGCTATTTCTACCCCGCTACCAAAATGGTATGTGCATCAGGTGAGAAGACAAAAGTGCACGGAAAGAGAATTTAAGATGACAGTTGAGATAAAAAACTATGAGATGGACGGTGTCATGTTGAACCTGGGATCCAACATAAAAATACTGCTGAAAAAATCATGGGAGTTGATGGGTAAACCAAACTTGGTATGGTTCCCTATTCAACTCAGGTTGGCCAACCAATACAAAATCTATCTCATTGACAAGATGGAGTAGTTGGAAGTGAACATTGAATGGGTCAAGACCTAAGTTGCAGGAAACGCCACCCCGCCTCGTACCAACAATGTCCCTATATCAAAACACGGAAACTCGTTTGATACATGTTTCAAACCTAGTGAAACATGTATCAATGTTCGTACGACATGTTTCAAGTTGTATGGCGCACGTGAAACCCACAAAAACTGATTTTTTTGGTTTAAAAATTAATTTTTCTAGGTAGTTAGGTTTAAATATTATTTTATTTAGACTTATAGAAGCCTCTAAAAACATTCTTTAAAAGAGGATGTCCCTTTCATTTTTCCTCACATTGTTTGAGGCTTGAGCAAGGGAAATTTGAGCAAAGGGAATTGAGCAAGAGCAATTTCAACAAGGGGGATTTGAGCAAAGGGAGACTTCAGGAAGAGAGAATTCAAAGTATTAGGATGCTACAACCATCCTTTTTGTTTTTTTGTGTTGTTTTGGACAGCTACAACCATAGTTTTTTACTATTTTGTGGTGTTCTGAGTAGCTACAACCATAGTGTTTTATTGTTTTGTGGTGTTTTTGGGCAACTACAACCATCATTGAGTTTTGTTTTGTGGTGTTTTTGGGCAGCTACAACCATAGTTTTTTACTGTTTTGTGATGTTTTGAGCAACTACAACCATAGTTTTTTACTGTTTTGTGGTGTTTTTGGGCAACTAAAACCATCATTGAGTTTCATTTTGTGGTGTTTTTGGGCAACTACAACCACAAGTTTTCATTGTTTTGTGGTGTTTTGAGCAGCTACAACCATAGTTTTTTACTGTTTTGTGGTGTTTTGGGGCAACTACAACCATCATTGAATTTTTTGTGTGGTGTTTTTGGGCAACTTCAGCTACAAAAAAATTCTTGTGGTAAAGAGCAAGTGTCTTTGAATTATTTAGTGTTTTCTAAGAGTTTATTTTGAAGGGTTTTCCAAGGAAATAATAAACTTTATTATTATTATTTTTCATTTTATTTATTGCAGATTTGTTTTTGTATTTTTTATGCAGCCATAATGGCTTCCAATCAAGGTACTTCTACTCGAGTTCCCAAGAGCAACACGAGGGATGAATTTTATTCTCTTTGGAGGCTTGTAACAAAGGTTTCAAGAATTGTTTGTGGTGGTTCATGGGAATGGATATGCAATCTAAATATGAGATTGAGCAACATTTAAAAAAGATATGAATCCTTAGGTTCCAAACATTGAGCCAAGAATTGTGCTTGAAGCAAGGAAGAGGAGAGCATCTCAACAACAACAACAACAACAACTAGCATCAAAAAGTGCTAGAATTCCATTAATTCAAGAGAGTAGAATAGTCAAAATGATGAATACTCAAGGGAGAAAGGAAATTGAATCAAGAGTGGCAAGGACCATCTATGTTTGTGGTATCCCTTTTAATGTGGTTTGGTCTCCTTATTGGAAAGACATGGTGAGGGTAATTAACACAACTCCTCAAGGGTTCAAGGGGCCTAACTATGAAAAAGTATGAACTGAACCGCTTAGAATGGAGAAGGAACTTGTTGAGGATATTTTAGCGTATATTTGTTTTCCATGGACTAGCTCCGGGGTTATCATTGTCTTATATGGATGGACAAATAGTAAGTGTATGCCATTGATTAATATCATTGCCACTTCACCAAAAGGAGCAATTTTTGAAGGTCGAAGACTATTATGGGGAGGTAAAGGATGCTCAATTCATTGTTGATATTTTAATCAAAGCTATTGAGAAAATAGGGCCTAGTAAGGTGGTGCAAGTTATCATAGATAATGCATCAGTTTGCAAAGTTGCAAGGTTGATTGTTGAGAGCATATATGATGACATTTTTTGGACTCCTTACATTGTCCATAATTTAAATTCGATCTTAGACGAGATTGATATTAAATTTTCATGGTCCCTGTTAGCACCATGATTTTCATAGCTAAGGCTAGAGGTTTGTCAGCAATTTTCAAAGTTGTGCATGTTGGCACCCATATTGTTTTTATGCCTGGCATCATCTAACATCTCCAAGGGTCGGTTTCAAAGGGAAGATTTATCATTTATTATTTCCATTTCCATTTGAAACTCTACGCTGCAAAATTCATTGTGCGCTGCAAAATTTGCTACGCATCGCGCAGCGGATGTTGTCGCGTATAGGATGTTGGCATGCAGAGGACGTTGTCGTGCAGAGTATTTTGTCGCACAGAGTATGTTGTCGCACATAGGATGTTGTCGCGCAGAGGATGTTGTCACGTAGAGGATGTTGTCACGTAGAGGATGTTGTCGTGCATAGAATGTTGTCACACAGAGGATGTTGTCATGCATAGGATGTTGTCGCGTAGAGGATGTTGTCGTGCATAGGATGTTGTCGAGCAGAGGATGTTGTTGCGCATAGAATGTTGTCGCGTAGAGGATGTTGTTGTGCATAGGATGTTATCATGTAGAGGAGGTTTTCATGCATAGGATGCTATCGCGTAGAGGATGTTGTTGCGCATAGGATTTTCCTGCGCACAGGCTACAGGGCATACTGCGCAAATGACTGGTTTAGTAGTCAACTTCAAGATCACTTTCTGACCAAATGGAGAGGAATTTTGAAAATCCCCGAGAGTTTTTGTTGAGGAAAAACCAAATAATAAAAACCTCTCTCAAATTTGAAAAAGGTTTCATATTTTGAGAGATTCGAAGGAATCTTTGATCCCTATTTTTCAGTTTTCATGATTTCATGTTTGAGACATGTTTTTGCAACACGTATTCCGGCCAGATGGAGACAAATTTCAAGAAATGGAGAGAGATTTTTCTTTATAATGAGCTTACCTACAAACACCTCTCTTAGTTTTGAAAAATTGTTTTTTATTCGTGATATATGATGTCATCTTTAACACCTATTTTCCAAGTTTGTTGTGTTATTGTTGTAGGTTACTGTTGCATAGAAGACTTGTTGTGCAGGAGTGACAGAGTGTCCAACAATGCACATGATGACTTATCACAACTATATGGACGAATTTTGATCATGATCAATGATTGTAAATAATATTTTGGTTACGATTATGATTTGGCAAAGTCTGGTTTTCTAATTTTAGTAAATCCATTGAAGTTATTGGGCACTTTCAAATAAATCAGATTCATGATTCTAGGAGAGAGTAGTTCGACCCTAGCAGCCAAGGGTGGCATTAGTTTTCTATATATGGGGTTCATTTTCATGTAAAGATGGTTGGTTGACAAAATAGTGTAGACAATGACTATTGAATGTAGCTTTCGAATTCGATTGAAACTTAATGCAAAGGTCTTGAAGCTTTGACGAAAAGATTCTAACGGTGACAGTTTGAAGTATTGTACTCTCTCTTTGCATACGTACTTTCCTATTTTCTTTATATTCATATCTGTATTTTTTTCTAAATAAGAATGTGATTCAAATCTAGAATTCACCGCGTGGTGCTCTAGATTTGCGCCATTTAGACGACTTTGTTTCTTCTAAGTGAACTCTGAATTCATCCCCAACGGTGCTTCGAGTTGCTTCATATGTTTTTATCTCACCATTCACAACAATTTTTAACTAAAATATTGTTGCTTACTTAGCCTTTATCCTCTCAAGTTCAGTCACTAAGTCATTTGTTTCTATCGTTTTCTTAAATTGACTCCATAGCCCAAGGTATTTCTTTCTTTCGCCAATAGAATCAGAAATATTGTATAAAGTGTTAAATCTAGCCGACAGTTTAAATCCATAACCCATACAAAGACGAAGTCTCAGAGAGAGCCCGCTCCAGGCCGAAAAGGCCAGTTTTTGGCCTCAAAGTTAGTTTGTAGGTTGCCTTTGTCATTCATTTTCTCAGTCGAACGAAGTTTACGGAGCTCTAACATTCTGGCGCCGTTTCTGGGGAACAAAGGTGAAATATTTCCTGGGAGAAACGACAAAGTTCAGATCTGAGTACTGATGGTGAAAAGTATTCAGACACAGAAAGGTTGTACATCATTCACCCGACGACTCCATTTTCAAGAATCTAGAATTCAAAATTTTCATGGCGACTCCACTGTCCAAAGACTCAGTAGCCTAAATATTTTATTGGCAACTCCAATCAAACTTCAAATGTGATTCAGAGACTCCACTGGAGGACAAGATCCATTGACAGAGCTATGAAAGGACATCATGGGAGAAAACAAGTACCTAAAGTTGAGTTTTTTCCAAGACATAATATTTTTTGTTACTAAGTACTTTTTGTCCTTTCCTGAACATGCTAAACAAATTTTTCTTTACCTGTTGCATTCCAATGATGATCACAAGAATATTGCAATTGTATATTCTCCTCCTAAAGTTGTACATATATCTCCTCAGTTTATCACTGATTTTGATCTAAATCTTCCATCCGAGACATGTGATGACCATAGCCAAGTTAATGAGCCTCATGAAACCAAGGCTGATGTCTCACCTCTTGTACTTGATCCAACATCCTCCAAGATTCATCATAGATACAGTCCTTTAAAATTACCTCACATCCTTCATGATTTTTCTCCAAAGCACTATAAGTACCTACCTATGTTTGATGGAGAACCTAGTGCCATCACAGCTGAAAAACACATCCAAGATTTTGAACATTTTATAGATTTGTTTGAGATTGATCATGATGATGTTTGTATGAGGGCATTCTCTCAATCCTTGAAAGGTGATACCAAAGACTAGTTTAAACATTTGCAACTAGAGACACTTAGCTCATGGGAGGTATTGAAGAACATCTTTTTGAGGTTTTGGGGTGATCCAAATTTTATGAGCAGAACGAAATGACCACAGATTATTAACAGGTGCTTAACACAAAATAACAAAGATACAGTAAAACTGGTTTTCTATTCAATAACAAAATAAGTTGAAACTGTAAAATGCAATGGAAACAAGCTTGTTGGAATGATGACGACTTATCTCTAAGAAGAGATGTGACGACTGCGCTCATTCGCAAGAAGATGATTACAATGAGGCTCTAAAGGCATTTTTACAATAAGAAAGAATGTCAAAAACCATAGACATCCAAAAACCTAACCCTAGGAGATAAAGCGCCAAAAGTTATGTGGGCCCCGTTTGGGTAAGTTAGTACATCAACTTCCCGGGGTCGTAACTTTTGCATACGATCTCCGTTTTAGGTGTATGATAGCCCGTTGGAAAGATATAATCGATTAGATTCATTTTAGGTGAAGTATCAAAAAAAATTCCATATTTCAAACCTTTTTTCCCAAAAAACATCGTTTAGGGCCTCAAAACGGCTCCGGAAATGAAAACTGCTAAAAATAATAAATTGCCAAAATTGCCAGAAAACTGTTTTGAGCCAGTTGGAAAAGGTGGGTGGCCATCGATATCCACTTGGATCATGGGGCAAGGAGAAATATTTGGATCTATAACTTACAGAGTTCTGTGCCTTGAGAAGGCAAAGAAATGAAACTATTTCTACATTTAGTAGAAGGTTTTCCAGTATTTATTACAATTTGCCCAAAGAAATTCAACTCACTAAAGTTGTTGCCATGCTCCATTATGAAAAAACTTTTCATCTAGATTTGTCTTTCCTCCTGATGGAAAGAAGACCTAATTCCTTACGGCAAATGTTTAATGATGCTCAGGAGATTCAACACAATATCCAAACATGTAAACAGATTCGAAATGAGGAGTTGGATGCTAAAGAACATGACAGTGAATATGAGCAAAAAACAATTGATTTGAATCTTGAGCAGAGAGTTAATAATATCATATGCCTTCTTGAAGTTTTAAATGCTAATGATTTTGCAAAGGATTATATTCCACTTATTGGAAGATAAGGTGTTAATTTAGCTTCTGATCCACCCCATGATAAGCATAGGGCTGATAGTTTTATGTATTCATTTGTAGACAGTCAAGAAGATGAATTTGCAAATCAACTTGTTGAAGAGCATGTTGATGTTCCAAGATTTTCCTTGTTAGATGAAATTGCAGATGTTGTTGATTTGTCTATATAAGATGAATATGACGATGATTATGATGTTGACTTCCTAGAACAACCAACTGCATGTTCTCTATCAGAAAATGTTCCTTTTCAATAGTGTAATGAGAGCAATCAACCTACATATCACAGTTACAAAGAAAAAAGTATTGAATCAGTTGAAGGAAGTTATTTACCTTTATGCTTTTCTTTATTTAAATTGTTGAAAGAAAATTTTAAGATCATCACTGAAGAAAAGGAATGTGTGCTGATGCCAAATCACACCGATTCACTGGAACAAATTGACAAGAAATTGAAACAATCTTCTCATTTGTTTGATGACCCTATTACTTGTTATGTAGAAAGTCTTGTCAGTTCAAAATTGTAGCCATTGGTCGAAGATGAATCTGAAAATGAGTATGTTCAACAATCCAAAGAAATTGAAAAATGTGCATATGACAACAGTGAAGAAAATGAAGAAGGTTTTGAATAAGGTGAAAGAACCTTGCCATTGTGTTTTGCTTCTTTCAAATTGCTGAAGAAAAATGTTTATAATGTTTCAAATCAAAAATCCTCCAGGAATGATGTTGAATATGAAGAAAGCAATGGAGTTGCAAATGAAAACTATCTTCCATTATGTTTTTCTTCCTTTGAATTGTTGAAAGTAAATCATGTGATAATAGAGGAAGCAGGGAAGTCCGACTGCATTCACAGTGACATTGTTTTACATGAGAAAATTGTTATCAGTGAGTAATACCAACAACCTTCTCATGCATTTAATGACCGTGTTGTTGATTACATGGAAGGTTATTTCAGTTCAGATTTGCAGCCTGTGCTCAACTACCAGCTTGGAAATAAAGATGATGGTCAATCAACGTCAGTGTGAGATATGGATTCCTTTCCACCAGGGGTTTCATTTCAGCCAGCACTATCTTTTGATTCAGAAGATTGTTATTTCCAGCAGTCTCAATAGATTTTTCAGTCTCTTGGTGGCAATCAACAGGTTAAATCACATGAAAACAAGAATGCAGTGGAAGGGGTGAAACATGATTGTTTCTTTGTGCATGTTTTAGAGGATCCATTTGCAGTTTTGTTGAAGGAAGCAAACAGTCCCAATATTTTTAATTTTTGGAGATTTGAATTTATAGGTAAATTCTTGAATAAATTATCAGTAAATAGGCTTGGAGAAAGCATGTGCAAAGAAGACAAATAATGGATACAATTCTTGCATGGTTGCATTGGAATTATGATTTCACTTGATTGGCAGTTCATTTCAGCAATTAGGGTAGGTAGGTGTGAATAAGCTTGTTGGTCAAGCATTTTTCAGTTTGGATTTTCAGTAGTGTGTACAGTCATATTTTAGCAGTGTATTCAATGTTCAGTCTTCAGTTGAGAGCAGTGTGCAGACTTTGGTTTTTAGCGGACACTGGTGATAGGTAGGAGCAGGGTACACACACTTGTTTTGGGAATAACCTAATGGATAAGGAACCTAGTCTATTATTATTTTCTACCTCATAGGGAGGATAACATCCCCACTGGAGCTAGTTGTTAGCACCATGATTTTCATAGCTAAGGCTACAATTTTGTCAGCAGTTTTCAAAGTCATGTCTTTTAGCACCAATATTGTTTTTATGCTTGGCATCATCTAACATCTCCAAGGGTCGGTTTCAAAGGGAAGATTTATCATTTATTATTTCCATTTCATTTGCAACTGCACGTTGCAAAGTTCATTGTGTGTTGCAAAATTTGCTATGTGTCACACAGAGGATGTTGTTGCGTAGAGAATGTTGTCACGCATAGGATGTTATCACGCAAAGGATGTTGTCGCATAGAGGATGTTGTTGCGCAGAGAATGTTGTCGCGCAAAGGATGATGTCACGTAGAGGATGTTGTTTCACAGAGGATGTTGTCGTGCATAGGATGTTGTCGTGTAGAGGATGTTGTCACACATAGGATGATGTCGTGTAGAGGATGTTGTCGTGCATAGGATGTTGTCATGCATAGGATGTTGTCACGCATAGGATGTTGTCGCATAGAGGATGTTGTCCTGCATAGGATTTTGACACACATAGGAGGTTGTCACACATAGGATGCTATCATGTAGAGGATGTTTTCGCACATAGGATTTTCCTACACACAGGCTACAAGGCGCGCTGCGCAAATGACTAGTTTAGTCGTCAACTTAAATATCACTTTCTGACCAAATGGAGAGGAATTTTGAAACTCCCCGAGAGGGTTTGTTTAAGGACAAACCAAATAATAAAAACCTCTCTCATATTTGAAAAAAGTTTCATATTTTGGGAGTTTTGAAGGAATCTTTGAGCCCTATTTTTCAATTTTCATGATTTCCTGTCCGAGACATGTTTTTGCGACACGTATTCCGGCCATTTGGAGACAAATTTCAAGAAACCGAGATAGGTTTTTCTTTATAACGATCTTAACTACAAAAACCTCTCTCCTTTTTGAAAAATAGTTTTTTATTCGTGAGATATGATGTCATATTTAATGCCTATTTTCCAAGTTTGTTGCGCAATCCATTGCATTTTTGTTGTAGGTTATTGTGGCGTAGCAGACTTGTTGTGCAGGGGTGAGAGAGTGTCCAACAATGCACATGATGACTTATCACAACCATATGGCTGATTTTTATCATGATCAATTATTGTAAATAATATTTCAGTTATGATTATGATTTGGCAAAGTCGGGTTTTCTATTTTTAGTAAATCCGTTGAAGTTATTGGGCTCTTTCAAAGAAATTGGATCCATGATTCTAGGAGAGAGTAGTTCGACCCTAGCAGCCAAGGGTGACATTATTTTTCTATATATGGGGATAATTTTCATGTAAAAGGGGTTGGTTGGCAAAATAGTGTAGACAACGACTATTGAATGTAGCTTTCAAATTCGATTGAAACTTAATGCAAAGGTCTTGAAGCTTTGACGAAAACATTCTAACAGTGGAAGTTTGATGCATTGTACTCTCTCTTTGCGTACATGCTTTACTGTGTTCTTTATATTCATATCTGTATTTTTTTCTAAATAGGAACGTGATTCAAATCTAGAATTCACCATGCGGTGCTCTAGATTTGCGCCATTTAGACGACTGTGTTTCTTCTAAGTGAACTCTAAATTCATCCCTAACAGTGCTCCAAGTTGCTTCATTTGTTTTTCTCTCGCCATTCACAATGATTTTTAACTGAAATAATGGTGCTTACTTAGTCTTTATCCTCTCAAGTTCAGTCACTAAGTCATTTGTTTCTATCGTTTTCTTAAATTGACTCCATAGCCCAAGGTCGTGCTTTCTTTCTCCAATAGAACTAGAAATATTGTATAAAGTGTTAAATCTAGCCAACAGTTTAAATCCATAACCTGTACAGAGACAAAGTCTCTGAGAGATCCCTATCCAGGTCGGAAAGGCTAGTAACCGGCCTCAAAGTTGGTTTGTAGGTTGCCTCTGTCATTCGTTTTCTCATCCAAATGAAGTTTACAGAGCGCTAACAGTCCCCTAGGTCTAGAGAAGTCGATGAGGGAGTGTGTTGTCAAGGAACTCTGTAAGTGAAAGTCACCGGTTCGAAACCTGTGGGGACACCTCAAATCCATCCATATTAAGGGTTGGTGCGGTCCAGGCTAGGTGTGATCCTCGGGTGACTTTGACGGCTTAGATGCCCCTAGGTCATGGCATCTCACCCAAGGAAATCAGTCACCAAGTAAAAAAGGTTCAGTGTTACCGAAAAAAAAAAGATATTAAATTTTCATGGATTAAGGAACTCACATGACTAGCAAGGGAGATGATCAAATTCATCACCAACCACCACTAGTCTCAAGCAATATTTCAAGAATAGTCCAAAGTAGAGTTGTTGAAATTTGTTGAGGCAAGACATGCCTCAAATTTTTTCATGTTGGGCCACCTTTTTGAGGTAAAAAACAACCATTTATTTCTATGGTGGTGAGTCAACTTTGGGTTGAGTGGAGACAAGCATATTCAGATCAGGGAGTTGTGGTGCACAAATTGTGTCTTGATGATAAGTGGTGGAGCAAGATAGATTTCTTTCTCAAGTTCACATCCCCTACATTTGAGCTTCTTCAAAGTTCTAACACAGACAAGCCTTTCTTGGGAGAGGTTTACGATGTTATATATACCATGGTTGAGAAAACTAATGAAATCATTGCACAAGAATCTCTGTAACATTTATTTTTTGATGCTCGTTTTGCTAATACAGTGAAGAAAATCATTGTTGAGAGTTGGCACCATTTCAACACACTACTACATATGACGAAAGTTGCCACAGTTTTTCGTTGCTATTGCCACACATATCCGTCACACTTTCCACGAAAGCAAAGACTATTTTTCATTGAACTTTTTTCATCTCTATATCCACAAACTAGTTATTTGTGGAAACAACGATGAAATTAGCCCTCCACGTGTCATCATCCTCAAGATAGGTTTACGTTATAAAGCGTGGAAATAGCGATGAAACTTTGTCGCAATAGGGATGAAAAACCATTCCAAAGTAAAAAACTTACCAACATATTATGATGCAGATGCCATACGTGTGGCGGAAAAGTGTGGAAAGTTGCGACGAAAAAGTGTGGCAATAGCGACACAAATGTTTGGCAGAGAACATTTTTACGACACAGATGCTATATGTGTGATGCAAAACCATGGCAAAGTGCGACGAAATTTCATCGATATTGCCACGCTTCCTTTAGGTTTAAAAAAAAAATGGAAACAAAAAATCTGGATGTTGGGATTCGTGATTGACCCATACTCAATATTTTCACGTGTAATTGACCCTTCAAAGGGTTTCTTATGTGAGAAGGGCTTATCAGAGGGGGTTTTGAGACTTATTAGGTGTCTTTATTAGTGGACCAAAAGGGAAACCCAAGGCACCTTGGGATGAAGGGGAAGATAAAATACATTCCCTTGAATGAATGGTTGTAATTGAGATATTGGGGTTCTGAACTAGAGGTCAAAAACAATTTTGTAGGGGTATCCCAGGGGGGACAATATGGGAGATGTTTTTTTTTAAATCTATCACTATTCTTGTGAGAGTGGGCCAACCCTTTACTTATCCACTTCAATGCACCGATCACAACCATTAATCGATATTAATATAGACTGGTCACAATAATTACCTTGAATATCAAATTTAACCTATTAATGTGAAGGGATAATCACAACATGAGTTTAAAGGCATTCACACCCTTTCAACAACTATGTTTGTAGCTTTTTGGATGAGGAACTTGTAGTCTTTTGGTTGAGTCATTCCCTTACCAAAAAAATGAAGGTTACTCACACTCATATGAATGAAAGAAATCAAAGTTGTTCCCATGAAAAAAGTTGTAATGCTTTGAAAGAATGGTAGATCACAAAAATGGAGCACTTGTTTAAACAAAGACACTTACACTTATTCAAGTAAAGGTAACTCACCCTATTCAAATGAAGGTACATGATATCATATAAATGAAGATAAATGGAAATGTTTAACTCGAAGGGTAGTTCAGACCAAATCAAGTTAGTGTGATCACAATGTTTTGAAACGAAGGGTGATCACACTACTCTAGGTGATAGTTTCTCACACCACCCTAAATGAAGGATGATTGCACTTGTTGAAGTCGGGGTACTCACATTAATGCCAAAAAATGGTAACACATACCACTATAGGAATCACACATGATGAAGGGGGATAACAAATATTTCACTTGGAGTAATGCAATTTGGTGGGAAGTAGAATAGCTAGTAGTATATGTTATAGTCTATATTTCCACCCTACATGCCAGAAGGGAATACAACAAAAGATGAAAGTCAAAATACATTTCTTGCTCAGGATTTAGGACTTTTTTTTAGGGTCTTCACATGGAATATAGGAGAAAACATGAGATGATAGTCGTTGGTCGTTTATAATGCGACAAGTGATGATCCTTGCAACCTTCTAGATTTGAAAAGTTATGAAGAGATAAGCGAGGGATAATATCCCACCATGATTTTATAATTATTATGTAGTGGGGTATATTGAAAGGAATTGCTTATATCCTCACTGTTGGGTACGGTATATCATCTAGATTTACCACCTAATACATTTAATTTGTCAACCCAGGGGCCTGAATGTTTTACAGGCTACCATGCACTGTATGTGCAGACTGTGCTTCTGTCAATATTGATCATGTAAGTAAACAATCATTGCAGTAAAATAAAGAACATAAACTATATTACCGGTGCTTAAACATAAATAACTGTAATGAAGCAGAACACACAGATCTAATAGATTCCACACAAAACCACAACAAAACTATATCATAAGCTGACAACACCTGACCAGAAGAGAGGGCCCAAATCCTCGATCAGGGCTGCGGTGAGCTAACTTCCACGAAAACTCAGAAACTCAGAAGAAAGTCGATTTTCATTAAATAAAATGAGATTACATAGTTTGCAGTATTGATACAAGAAAACTCCTAGCTAGCTAACTGACTGGCTAATTCCTTCTCTATCTATGTTTGACCTTTTATACAATTCGTGGAGCACAAAGCATCCCAATATTAGGGTAACAACTCTTCCTAAAAATACACAAAGGATGAACCAATTAACAGAACCTAATGTTGGACCATCGAACATGTCCTCTTTTGCACCTTCAACCCGTAGAATGTGTTGCATCCTTGATCGCATCATCTTTCCAGACTACGTTTGCTCTATTCCTATGATATTTCAAATAATAGTGAATCAATTTGGTAAACCCCCAACTAATCTCTAACATTTTTGAACTAATACACACAATGACATAATAGAGGTGCATTCTTACCCTTGTGGTTACACACATCTCCCCCAAACTTTAGTCACGTGCACATCCTCGTGCAGGCCGTCACTTTCACAGATATGGGTTGGAACCTTGATATTGGGCCTGGAGTTCTTCTATGTCATATGCCTCAGCCATATCTGTCCCTGGAAACTTATATCCTCCAGTCAATATTATATCCTTCCACCATTCTCTTTGGACCTCATAATCAGGTTGATATTGATCAAGTGGCATCTAGATGATGGGGAATGAAAATCTAAAACCTATCCATCGAACCCCACAAAACCTCATACATGCTATATACCTGGATATTCTTTCCATGGCTCTGCGAAAATTGGGAGCTCCAAATGCTTTCCGTTCTCTTACAGGAGGTGATGATGAGGCCCATCTCTAGTCATAGTTTTCAAGTGTCTCTTTCTTGAAATAGGTCGAATATTTTATGCAAATCTTAGCACACCATTGATGTGTAGTTTCCATATTATGTGGCCAATTGGGAGTCCGTCTGAAATAGTTATGTTTTTGGATGATCTGTTCAACTTGGAAGCTCTCCATTCTAACCTGAAGGGGTTTGTGTACCTGATTTTCCTCAAAAGAATCAAGTCCCTTCTTCCACTTCACCTGGTTAATGGTGTAGGAAAGAAAGCCCCTCAATTGGACATCTCCCACATAAGGAACTGGATTGAATTTTCGATCATCTCTTAGCAAGTAGTTGTGCATGTACAGTTCACACATGAGATGTTGTGTGAGGATTTCATAACTTTTCAAGGTCCTAAGAAACTGCATTGGGTCTTTAATATTATAAACCATCTCCTGGTGAATACATTCCAGACAGAAAAATAAATAATGTTCATGAAGGAACAATGCATAGCTGAGAGAAGGGGAGTGACACGTTACTACCTACTGGGTTATATCATACATCTCATGTTTTTCATCTCTTAACCTCTATATCTGTGCCTCCAGCTCTATAATATTTTCCTTTTGTTTCTCACCCTTGTTCTTCTCTTCTTCCAACTTTTCCTCATAGTCAACAACGAATCTAGCAGCCTACTCCCTTATGTCTTTCAATGTCCTTAGGTGCACTGAAGAAGGGAAAACTCCTGTCCGAAACTGGGCTACAGTTTTCTTCCACTTCTGTATCTCGGCTTTCAAAAAAACTATCTGAGCTTCAGTTGTATCTGTCATTTTCTCATCTTGAATAGATGTTGTTACTGTGGAAGTGTGCAAAATAGGATCTGTCTGAGTGGCTACTAGTACTGTAGAGGTGTGAAAGATAGGCTCGGTGTGAGTAGCTACTGTATGAAACACCAACTCAGTTTGAGTTACTGTTATTACTTTGGGAGTATCGACAGTTTGAGTAGTTGTTGATACTGTGGGAGTATTGACAGTTTGGGTAGCTACCAAAATAGTCTCTATGACATTTCTCCTCACTGCTTCCTTGGAAATTATTTCGTATCTTCATGCTCATTTCTTCAGGCGGAGCACTTGCTTCTTTAACTTGGAATCCTCAATCCTGAATTGCAGACTTTCTCTAAAGGCTATCCTATAGCATTCATGAATAGGGGTTCTTCTCCTTGCACAAAATTTGACAAATTTATGTTTGACAGGAATTTATTCAGCCCATCCCCTAGGAGGAACCTCATTCTAAGCTTCATTGTCTGCAGCTCTATGCCTGGCTCTTGTTTAACTCACATTTCTCTTGAAGTAGCAACACCCAACTCTGGTTCAGGGTTTTCGAGATCATCATGCTCTGACGGTGGTTCTTGTGTAACATCGTCAGTAATTTCTTGCTTACAATATGGAGTAGTTGTTGTGTCTTCAAAAATAGGGTTTTCAGGAACGACTTGTTCTGACATTGGTTCTTGTGTTACAGCGTCGGTCATTACCTGCTCACCGATGGGAGGAGTAGCTACACCATCTTCATAGATAGAAAATTTAGAATGTTTTGGCTCTAGTTCTTGTGGAACAACGTCATTTACCTCTTGTTCATAGATTGGAGGAGTAGCGGCATTCCTCTCCTACTCATCAGATGAAGGGGTATCAACATCCATCTCATGATCATCTGCAGGAAGAATAACAACGTCTCTTTCTTGTTCATCTGCTGAGGGAGTAGAAGCATCTCTTTCTTGTTCATTTGCTGAGGGAGTAGCAACATCTATTTCTTGTTCAAGAAAATGTTTTTGAGGAATAGAACCCTCTGCTTCCTCTTCTTCTGAATCCAGGTTAATGACCTGCCTCATTCCCCCAACTTATCTAACTTCCACTGATGGTTTCTTTGTTTCCTCATCTTTGTCTGAGACTGATTCCTGTGTATCGGCACCTATTCTCTGCCCTTCTGCAATAGTTTCGACAACCTCTGCTAACTTGCTCATCCATTCTCTCTCTGCTAGGGTTTATGCTACTTCTGGGATAAGTTCTGCCAATTCCTCTTTCGAGAGTCTTATGAACTGCGACCAACTCATAGGGCTTTGCTCTAGTGCATGCATGACTAGTAGCTTAACAAGGCCAGATTTGTGAGGGTTTTGAGTGGTTGGCATGAGCATTGAGCTGCTCGCCCCATCCGCTGAACGTTATTACACATAAAATAGGGCATGTTTATGCGTTGTTGGAAACATAGAGATGTGATCAATTTGAGATGATATTTGTAAATGGTAGAGGGGCGACCTTCACATGTCACATACCTTATTATGAACAATGCTACCTCAACCCATGGAGGTGGTAGATAAGTCCGTTCGTATCCTTTCCCTTTCGGCTTTACTTCTTCGCCTTCACGCAGAAATAACTCTGGAAATTCCAGGAGTGGTGTTTTCCGGACAAACCATCGCTGACTGGATATTGGCAACCCACTAGCTACTGCAATGGTTTCCTCCGTGAATCTGATTATTAATCCGCAGACCGTGGAGGAGTGGACGTCCAAATTTTGGGCAAATTTTTCTGTAATGTCTGCATCAAATCCCTGTAACCTCTCGAAATACAAGTCCTAGCCTGCATTCTGGAAAAATTGTCAGACTTCTGTATTTCGACGGACCTGTGTAGTATTTGTTAGCTCATACCTTACTTCTCCACCACCCATTATGTTCCGTCGACTGTGCCTGATCGAGGAGTACCGACGACCATTTCAAGAGAAACGACAGGCAAAACAATTTAGCAGAAAATGTGTTGTGGAAAGAGTTGTGGATATTTTTTTTGAAAAAATTAAATGATGTGGCAGGTAAGTAATGATGACGATATGACAATGAATTTAATAGATTGGAAGATGATTAATGATTCGATGGGTGTGTCCAATCCCTATGCGTACAATGGCATCAGAAAGTTTTAAGTAATGATTGTGAAATCATGTGATTAAAGAGGGTAATGATGACTCTTTGGGAAAAGACATAAAATCTCCCCCAAATTTAAAGTTAAGACCATCCTCAGGTGAAAATTCCTTTACCATGTGTAATAGTACCCAAATCCGTTAAATTTTGTAAAGGACATACTTGGTGACTCACCTGTTATGGAGAAGAATCATTGCAGGAATAGCGTCGTCTATAGTCGCAGAATATGACAACGTCGATTCGAGCGGTGGCATCGAAAGTGGTGGCAGCTGAAATATCGGTATCCATGTTGGCGGGAGTGTAGACAAGTAACTACAACCACATTAGCAACGGTAGGAGTAGAGGCAACCAAAGAGTAGTGGCGACTGGAGTAGCAGCAACCAAAGAGTAGCGGTGACTGGAGTGGCAGCACCTGGGAGTAATGACATCTGGTACAACGATGATTTTAAAGTAACAACACCCAGAGTAGCAGCGACTAGAGTAGCGACAACAGCAGTAACGACATCTTGTACAACGATGATTTTTAAGTAACGACACCTGGAGTAGCGGTACCCGGAGTAGCGACAACCAGAATAGTGGAAACAGGAGTAGCGATAGCTGCAATAATGACATCTCGTGCAACGACAATTTTAAAGTAACGACACCCAGAATAGAGGCAACAGGAGTAGCGACAGTTGCAGTAACGACATCTCATACAATGACAATTTTTAAGTAACGACACCTGGAGTATCGACAATCGGAGTAGCGGCAGCTGCAGTAACGACATCTCGTACAACGACAATTTTGAGGTAACGACACTGGAGTAGCGACAACAGGAGTAGCTGCAGTTGCAGTAATGACATCTCGTACATCGACGATTTTGAAGTAACGGCACTGGAGTACCAAATTGGGTCGACTTGTCGATCTTGTGGTAGTTGGTGAACCAGTCACACATTTTCCCCATTGTCAAATTGGCGAGATGGAATTTTATCTCGATTGTGTGAATATTTATGCTTACTTTGAGTTCATTGACATAGTGGATGACAAATATCCATACCTAGTATTGTAATGGATTGATTGGGAATTTGATAGTGATGTCATTTGTCAAGAAGGGTTATTGGATGGTATATCCATTGGATCTAATGTAGGGAAATACATTTGTTAAATATATAGAAGAAGTATTGGATGACTAGGAGAGTTGGAAGACTACATTAATATCACCATAGGATAGTTGGAAGACTACATTAATCCAACTGCTAGTGGAAAGTTGAGTAGGAGAATAGTATTCTCCTATGTCATTTATTCCAAAGTGTCCATTACTTTTGGGCCGCTTAGGGAGTATGAGAATTAATTGACACAAATATGCACACTACCAAATTCCATTAAGTGGATTCATGTAGAGATTAAAGATCCACTAGTGTTTAATGGCACAACTAATGTTTAGTGTTCAAGTATTATATTCTGGACCAGTCCTTCAAGTTGTCCATTGATAATTTAGTGGTCAAGTATTTGGTTAACAATACAATGTTGGAAGGTTGATTCTATCGATGTTTTCTACTATTTTCATTATTTGATTTTGAAGTGGTGGTTAAACTAGGTAAATAAAATGTGGGACCTAATCACCTCTCGAAAATCCACAATTGGAACAATGTTGGGATAGCTCATAACGTGTTGAATGTAGATATCTTTTGCATGGAAGTAGTTCTTGAATTCTTCACTAATATTTCTAGCTTCAAATATAAATCTACATGCACTAGAAGAATATGGTGATAGTAAAGATTGATAGCTCATAATTAAGGATACAAATTATGAGTTAATCATACGGTACTTGCACACATTAGCAATGGATGGGATTCTTGACTACTATGTGTTGGATCATGAATGATAGGTGGTGCTCTAGGAATCCCATGATGGACATAGAAACATGCATTATAGTGAGAAGACACAACTATCACTACATACATTACAATGAGACATGTTGGATGCAAGTATCATTCAATTCAAGGCTAGAGTGCACTCTCCACTCCATTATTCATATTATTATCTTCATTCACTCCTATCAATACATATTCTCCCTTTATCTTCTATCATTTGTTTACTTAGGGTTCATATGTGTGTGTGTGTGTGGTTAAGAATTTGTACTAACAATATGTTATAGTTGTATTGGTCAATGTAAGAATACAAAAAAAAGTCTTTTCCCACAGTCTATGATTCATACTTTGTTAAAAATATCGATGCTTGTCTACCAAAAATGCAATTCTATCCTTTCATGAGGATTGTGAACTTTTAATAGTATAAAGCCTACTTTAAAAAACAGTTCAAAACCCTTACCTTATCATTGTCCTTTCGCCAGATCCATTATCCCATACAACTTGATAAGAGTTGTCCACGAGATACATTTCCATCACCAAGACCTGCATGAATCATAAAAGACAAATTCTTTATATGAGTAAATAATATATAAGCAAACAAACATGCATTTAGTTATGTAAAATACTCTAGAATAAACTTAAGTGGTCACATACCTTAATGATCTTCTCTTTGTTTCGAGAATAGGTTATTCTCTACTA
>JASDQU010101370.1:174861-188541 GCA_032191745.1 Picea mariana
CAAAAACTATTGATTATTTCTCATATATTGTGCATGGTGTATTGTGGTGTATTGGTGTAACTCTTATACTATTGTTCATTGCTCATTGGAGATAATTGTATGGTTTAAGTATAAGCTGAAAAATGTTTTAAATTGTACTTGATACTGATTTACCCCCCTCTCAGTATCAACATCATCTTCTTCTTCATCCAGCTCAACATATATATTAGGATCTAGTTCAGAATCGATATTGGTGAAATGCTAATTCATATCAACATCATCATCAACGTCATGTTCGTTAATACAATTATCGATATCGTCAATGAGATCGTCGTCTCCTACATTTGGATGATCAACTTCTTCAACTTCTTCGTCTGACACATCGACTACATGAGCCACCTGCTCATGATCTACATAATCATGATCTTCTTCCTTGTTATTATATTCATCCCCGACTACATGATTATACTTTACTGGTCTTCCTCCTGGATCATATCTAACAACGTATGACCAACTTGCTTTAGCAGGTACCTCTGAGTAAAATACTTGCTCACATTGACTTGGAAGAACATAAGGCTCTATACCTGGTTCAAATGACCTTGTATTAGCCATGTTAAATCCATTATCATGCTCAATAACAGTTCTTTCCGGATCACATTCATGCATCTGTAGCCTGTACCATTTAACCTCATACAAAACTATTTTAAAGGAATTAAAATCACACTCAATTATATCCTCCAAATGGCCATAGTACCTATTCTCAATTTCTTCTGGATTTTTGTCACTTCTAGAGGAAATTTTGGTGACCTTAAACACTATAGTTATCCCACAATCCGAGGTTTTCATCTTATCATCCAACATTTTGATACGAAATTTATGACCATTACACCACATAGCCTTGTGATGTTTCAACTGCAACATGGACAACAAGTAAAAAATACATTGCCAATTAATAAACCTTATATAGGAGTTAGTAAAAATATATTTCAAAATTAAACAAACCAAATACATTGAAAAATTGGGAAAAAACTAGGAAAATGTGGGTAAACAATTTTACTTTCCTATTTATCTTTTAAACCAAAGGCTAAATCAACTTCCCTTGATGTAAGATTAGGAAATTGATCTCGATGATGATGTGTTGTTTTAATCATCTTACTCACCCCTTCCCATNCTTCAGTATATTCTATCTAATGCTCCATCCAATCAAGGTTGTTTGCAATGTATAAATGTAAAGCATCCCACTCTTGAGCAACTATATGATAGCATAAAAATTTAATATCATTAATTAGATATTGTTAATAAAGGAATAATTTAATAAATGTGTAATATATTAAATCTATGTCAACGTCTAATAATTACCTTTCAAAGTCCTCATGTTACCTTTCCCCAATAGGACCTCCCCTTCAAATTTGTTGATGGAGTTGAGATGCCAAATGCGAGGCACATTCATATTTTTTGCTAATTTAGGTATATATTGACTAATATACACCATACGTTGATATACCATATATCCCCCAACCATAGAACCCTCCGGACGTGCTCTTTTTCTAACAAAATCCTTCAGTGACTTCAACTGCCTCTCCACCATCCACATCCACCTTGTGTGTATTGGTCCACATAATTCAATCTCCTCAACTTTGTGTATGAGTTAGTGTTCTTGTGCATTGAAAAATGATGGAGGTAGATACTGTTTCATTTGACACATTAGTTGGGGAATTTCTCTCTTCCAATACCTTATATCTTCTTTATGGATTTCTTTTGATGATAGCCACCTACAAATGTTGATGCAATAAAATAATATCAAGGCATACATAAATTTGCAGATAAAACATAATATGTCAATAAGTTCTGCTACAAATCACATAAGAAGTACATTTTCCTTATAAAACAATACTTACCTCATGTATTTTCCATGTACATAAATAATTTGTTTTATTTTGTTGTCAAAGTCATCTGGGAGAGATAAAGGTAGAACATACTGTAACAAAAAACAAATAATTATTATTTGTTTCCAAAAAATTCATACCAATAAGGAAATATATTATAACCTACTAATTGCCTTAATTAATGTATGCCAGTCATGTGTTTTAACCCCACCAAAATCACCTATTTTCGTTACGATATTTTGTATGTTCGACGAAAACCCCGTCGGAAACCTAATTTTTCAAATGACCTGTTTTACAATATTGCTTTGTTTCTCCGTCAATAACCAAGAAAGACTATTCTATTCACAACAATCACCATTAGAAATAATAATAACACTTTGCAATGTGTGATTAGCTTCCTGGATGTCACAACAAATATTTCCAATTCTATATTTGTCAGTCCTTCCATCTAATATTCCCCATAAGAATTCTGTTATGTTCTTCCTGATATGCATTGTATCAAACAGATGAACTATTTGTAGGTGCTCGTAGTATGGCAATCTATTGAATTACATCGGGTAACTTTTCATTCCTTGTGGAAGCCCATTCATGCCTTAACGACATTCATGAAACATCAACAAATTGAAATTAACACTAATTAATGGGACAAAATGAAATTAATACTAATGGAATTAACCAAAGATTTATATCATATGTCATACATAAATAATTTGCGCACCTTGATGATTTCTAATGTATTCCAACTTCCATAGGCGAGGTGTCACTCTTCGTGTTTTTTTTTTCCATTTTCTTCTTTACCATTGAATTTTTCTTTCTCTGTAGTTCGATAACTATGGTTCTTAGGCCGAAAGTGCCTATACTCATCAAACACTTCATTTCCTAAAATCCTTGAACGATGATATTTTATCCTCATACCACAAACTGGGCATGCAAATTTACACTTTGTTTGAAGACCTACAAGATATATGAATTAATTTAGCGTCAAATTAAAGTTACAATTTAAAATAATGCATGATATTTTCAATAAATATATATAATATTAAATCACAAAATAAAGTAACAATATACCGCAAAAATGTGTTAACCCAGGAGCATCATGAATTGTCCATGATAGTATTCCATGGAATTGAAATTGTTTTTAACCTATTGGTCTAGAGATGTCATACATAGTGACGCCAACCCATAACTTCAACAACTCATCGATAAGAGGCTCAATATATACATTCATATATTTAACCTAGTACCTACCTAATTGGTTCAACATATTGCATGATTAATTATACTTATCTAGATGTTATATATAAAAGAAATAATTATCATGCACGAAAGAAAGAAATGAAATATTTTTTCATACTTTAAAGCAAATAAAAGATAATTAAATACCTAGAACAATCATTGGCAACATTGTGTGCTCTCTCTTGATCGACATCCAAGGAGGAAGGTTACAAAGATGATTTTAGGGGCTAAATTTCGCTTATGGGCTAATTTTCCATGGTTTTTCCCAAAACATGATTCGATTTTCTAAAAATGATCCGCCCAAATTTTATAGGATAAAATTATTTTACCTTAAAAATCACCCAAAATTTTATACAAACTATATAAAATCCTTAGAAATTTGAATATTCTTACAAAAATATCACCAAACATTTTATACTTGGCATGTGAAGGATTAGTAAGATTCGTCGAGGTTTCTACATTTTAAAATAAATTTCCATCCTTAAAATAATCCCTGGAAGGTTATTTTTTATAACAAAAAAAGGCCACACTGAGTATGTATAATGAAGCTCTCCAAATGGATTGACACCATCAGCTGCCAACGAAAGTCTAACATTACAAGGTTTTTCTTTAAAAATTGGCCACTTTTCTTCGATGTACTTCAATGCAGAACCATCTACAGGCATTCAAAGAACATCGTCTCGACTTATGTTCTTTGCATGGAAATCCATAAACTGTGCTATACTTTGGCACATGAACGACCGCTAGAAACATGGAATTATCAGAATATAACGAAGAACTTTGTGAGGCACCTTCTTTTATGCTTTATTGGTTCGATATCTACTTATTTGACATTGTGGGCATTCATTTTCTAATTCATATTTTCCATAATATATGATATGATCATTAGGACATGCATCAATAGCCTAATAGTCCATTCCAATTTCTTTCATAATCACAAATATTTCTCGATATGTGCATGAAAAAATATTTGACATCGGTAATAGAACTTCACCTAACAATCTACAAAATTCTAAACAATAAGTCAATGTAAACAATATTAATCATCAATATCGCATCTAATATACTAATTTACGAATTAAAAAACAATAGAAATATAGGAAAAACTTGAACCTTTTAAGTATTTGTGAACATGCAGACATAAATAATTAACAAATTAAATACCTTAGTATCTGTGTGAGGCATGTGTTTGATAAACCATTCAAAACCTTTAGGTTCACCAAAAAAAATATAGCAGATAAAATATTTGTTGTTGAACCTTCATAAAGAGGTTGACGTGACTTCTCGAGTAGATGACCAACATTAGGAATATCATCCTGGTTGTCGTCATCCATTGGAGCAAATGTGTCTTGGATCAATCTATGTATCTCATCTTCCTAATTTGAATCACTAATGTTATCTCTATTCATATCATCATTAATAACTTGATCAACAGCTTCAATATTCTAATCTCGAAGTTCATCACCCTGTAAAAGAGTATTTCTGCTAGTACTTGGAAAATGACTCTTTGGAGGTCGACATTTTGGGGGCATCGTCTATATATTTAGAAACAACATAGAAAAGTTAGTGTGTATAGAAAATATAAAAATTGCGATAAGAAATATTACTAAAATTCATGACATGATGATTATTACAAAGAATACATTAAATATTGAATCCTCTTACCAAGGGGTGATATTCATAACCCCCTTCGACGTGCCCCTTCTCCCTACAATGTCTTTCATCTGTTGTTATTAAAATTGTTTTTCTTTGCAATCCTCTGCAATCATAGCAAGGGAAATAACATTAATTTCCATCACCCCTCGCCTCTAATGCCACTCTTAACTGAGCAAGCTTCCTGTCATTTTTGTTCATAGTGACAAATCCTTGTCCTAACAAGTAATTGTCTTGCCTACACCATACCAAACAGTAAGTTGTCAATTTTTTATATTTTAGCTACTCCTTCATGATATTTTAGCTACTCCTTTAGATTATGATATGTTTATTTACACTAACCTACAATCCTCACAATTATTTCTTCTAAGACATTTTGACATGCTTTTTTTTATTATCGATTAACTATTAAGATCGATATGCTTCAATTTGTACTTTAGAGTACTGTTTACTAAATCACCATGGAAAATAATTACACACCATTTAATGAAAGTGGTCAAAATTTATCAAAATTGAATCACTCAACACCATACACTATCCTCTAAGTTGTTTTGTAGACAAAATGCCAATCTTTGAAATTCACCACTAAAAAAAGAATGCCAACCACTTGTCATCCACAATTGGGTTGGTTTGCTTTAAATTATGATGTGTTGATTTGCATCTATATAGGTCACAATTTTATGCTACTTACATTGGTCACAATTTTATTTTCTAAGACACTTTCGCATGTTCTCATTTTTCATTGTCTAACTAGTAGATTTCATCATGTTATCGTAGATTTCGTCATGAATTTTTTATATTTTAGATACTCCTTATTAATAGTGTATAAATAAGTTACATCAACTGCAAACTAGAGTTAATCACTATATCTAGAATTGTGTGTGATTATAAAAAATTTAGAGAAACAACATCACATATAAGAAAAGGGTATGTGGATTTTATTGAGAAAGTTGAAACAAATAGACTTTATTTATATCGGAAGAGTATGGTATATAATCATAAGTTCATTTGTTAAAGGCGCTTATTCATAAGCCAAGAAAGTTAAAGGTGGCTAACCATAAGCTAAGATGGTTGAAGGTGGTTAGTTAAAGGTGATTGTTATGTGCATAATCACGACATAGATAACATCCTTATAATAAGGCCATATGTGTACAAATGTTTTCTTTATATATTAACGACATATATATCTAACATAAGTTTAGGGTTAGTGTTTATGTATCTTATTTTTATAAACATGAGTTTCCTCCCTATCTTATATATACCATAACTTATCATTTATCAATATAACAATCAACTTCAAGATTTTATTCATGGAGATTTCACCCTTCATTTAATTGAATTAGTAAGTGCTAGCCAACCATTAGGTGTGCAAGTATCCCAACCATTATTGTCACTGTTATATTATTTTCAATTTATGCAAGTGTGATCCCATTTGGGTACTAGGGATGTAACAAGTGGTATCAAAGATTCAATCAAGATTTGTTGGTGTTTTTTTGTTAGTTCTTAAAAATAAAAGAGAGAAGAAAATGACAATCAATTACTATCATTTCACCGATCAGGGTTGAGTTTCAAGGGCACTTCCATATCTTTATCAATGAAAAGAGAGAGACATTCTAGCTACAATTGAAGGGAAAAGGGTATGTGGATTCCATAAACCTAGAATATTATGGAATCCACATAACCTTTTTCATAGAATATACTAACTAGATCCAAAAATGAAATATGGTACTACACATATAATATATTATCAAGGAAAAAACAAGCTACATGAAATTTCGACATTTGAACAAAAATTTACAAGTTAAATGAGTACATCAATAAAAAAAAACATACTAACTTTGCAAGTTCAAAATCCGAGCTATGTAGATCGAGAATTGGATTTGTTCAACCAGTGGGTGACAGAAAAAATAAACAGCTCAAACAAAAGACACGAACAATGTCACAACTATAGAAATTGTGTCGCAAAGTCTCTTAAAGTCAAGTATATATATATATATATATATATCAACTAGTCAACTAGCCATTAACATCGACTAATGACATAGGCAAAACGTTCGTGGCAATAGCGATGAAAATCCCGACCAAGTTAAAAAAACTTATTCATGGCTATATCGACGAACTTTCGTGGCAATATCGACGAAAATCCTGCCCTATTTAAAAAAACATGAAAATAATGGAAACGTGAAAACAATTTGTGGAATAATCCACCCATATGTAATAGTGATATTTGACTTGAGATGTATATATGACATGTTTATTATAGATTTTGGTGAGATGTATATTTCACATGTATAATGATATATATATATCGCTTATGTATATTATGTTTTTCATATAATGTTGTGGTTGTTGTTGTTTGATTTATAAAATGTATTATGAGTATGCTAATGATTAACATTATTAATTATTTCTTTGTTTTTAAATTAAATTTGAGATGTATCACTCATTTAAATTTACACTTTCCATATAATGTTTAACTTTACTTTTATGAAATCATTTAATTTGGATTGTGATTACAAAAATTTATAACCATTAATGCCATATAATGTTTAACTCTTCTTCAAGGTGATTTGTTTCTTGTTGATAAAGATACAATATTGATTAAACTTGTTTAGAAATAAAAATACTTAAATATGATGAGTGAAATGATTGTGATATGAATAATTATGTTTTTTTCATATATTGTAATAATAACATTATAATATAATTATTCACTAATAATAATGATGTAATAATAATGTTATTTTTTAAAACGTTTATTATTCAAAGATTACTAGACAAAGTTATAATAAAATTGTTTACTAAAAACACAATTATTATGTTTTGTTTTTTTCCAAGGATTTTATTAATTGATATTATCCAACTATTATAATATATGAAATTTATTTAATTAAATTTAAAATATTAAATATATACACTTTCCACTAAATAGTTTCAAAATTTTTTACTCTATCACTAACTTTATGAGTCTTCTATAAAAAAAAAGTATGCAAAAGTATGTAAGTACTAGTTGAATATTCTAATAAAAAAGTATGCTAAGTAATATATTTAATTGATTTTGTATTAAAATGTATGCACATATTGGATTTGGTTAATGGATGAAAAAATCAATTTAAATAATTACTCTTATGAAATGTTATTTTTTTTAATCTATTTTAATGATAAAGTTATAATAATTGTTCATTGAATTTATAATATTTATATTTAATATTTTTTACTCTATACAATTTATAATATGGAAGCTAATTCATTAATAATAAAGAATTTCAATCTTTGAATTCCATGGTAACAATTTATATCCAAGCTTTCCACTGTTGGATTATAGTCACGGAAGATTTTAGGGGCTAAACTTTGTGATTTGTCTTATTTTCTTCTAAAAATAACTTGCTAATTTCTATTTTTTTTTTTAAATTATTCACCCAAATTCTAATATGGGATAAAATTATTTTACTCTATAAGTTGTCAATATTTTCTAAAAAATATACAAATACTTAGAAATTGGAATACTTTTACAAGAATATCACCAAACATTTTATAATTAATATTTTAAGAGTTAGTAAAATTGACAAAGGTTTCTATACTTTTAGATAAGTACGAATCCTTAAAATTTTCCTTAATTGTGACAAGGCTCTAGAAAAAGATTGTTTTAGAATTTCCATGTCCTTCCTATATTGACACTTATTCAAGGAGAATGTAAAAAGAATGATTAATATAAGTTTATATGATTATAAAACTAAAGGATGGAGTGGAATACTAGAAGACCATGATAGTTGCACTAGTTAATGTTGGTATTGTCATCAAAGGTAGTAATGTCAATACCACAAGTGTGATTCAAGAACTCATAGATGTTGCACCAAGCTATTTTGTTGAAATTTTCCTTAGAAGTCCCATCAAAGTAAGTATATATTTATTTGAATTTTGAAATTTCCAAACAATAAACAATTTGAGGTTTGATTTTTAATATCATCATTTTGTTTTAAATAAAACAAAATTTAAAATAAATCTTTACTATTGCATTATATGAATATCTCATCAAATTTGTTGTATATCTATTAATGCTTAGTAATTCAAAGGTTAACATAAACATATGTTACTACAATACAACATAAATTTACTATAATAAACAATAAACATGACAATAAAAATATATCAAAACCACATTTATGCTCGTACTATTTAATGTATTTTCAATATGGTGGTTGTAAATGGTTGTTAAGTTTTCATATCCAACATTATAAAATGATGAAAAAAATGATCAATTATAGATACCCATAATAAAATGACACATCCACAATATAGATGTCAAAACAAAGAATTTACATATCACTCTTCATTGTCATCACCTTGATTATCTTCCTCGCTGGCATTATAACATTGTTGTTCTCAAAAATATGTTTTGATCTCGAATCATGTCTCAGTATGAACCACCAATCCTCATCCAACACATATGGGTTAAAAACACTTGGTTGCAATGTTTTTTGGAAAATAAAAAGCTCCTTAGTTTCAATCCACGATCTTTAAGAGTTAATGCATATTAGTCCACTGTCATGATCTTCCTTTACTTTTCTATGGTCGAAGGCATCCCACCACTTGAAACTAAAAATAACACATTTAAAATATGAGAATTCCACTTTCATGATCTCTTGTATCTTTCCAATGTAACATAACTTCCCCTCTATTAGGTTTTGATCACGGTGGCTAGAAAAACTATATTGGTCAAACTTGACCTCCACTCCACAATCTTGTGTTATGTTTCCATCATCGTCATCCTCAGTGAGAAAATGATGTCCATATTCCCACATAAATTGGAACAAATGCACTTGTAAAAATGTGAACAAAGGACGGTGTCATATGTCTAATAACCTAAGCATTAATAAAAGCATAATACATGTTACAATTCAAATGTGCAATATTATAAATTGAATGTAGTACTCATAGAGGTTATAACGGAGTTGTTGCACCCAATCCTTGTGTTTAGTGCATCCATCTCTTCTCCACATGGTTTACGGCCGAACATGGCATGTCTCTTGTATCTCTTCAACCACCCAACTATTGGGACAGATTTTTGGCMTATTYACTTTTAAATGATCTAGATAAGGCATGTTTGTACCATTCAATCATCTGAATTATTTTTTGTCACTGTCCAATTTACTTATTTTATCTTCATACAATGTGACCCATGGTTGCATTGCCTCTGCATTGTAAAGAAAAAWTTTATTGATAACATCAATTTCTAAATTCGCTGATGTATACAATAACTCAAAACAAATAGCATGAGATCAAATATATATTATCAACTTCAATGTAAAGCGTTTCTCTATACAAATTTGAAAAAATATTAGTGACTTACTCTTTATCAAGTGTCTTTTTCCATTTGTTTGTAGTAGATCCCCTTCCCTTTTTTCCTCATCTTGTTGATTGCCCCAAACCACTTCCCCTGGTGTGTCGTCAATTTTCTTGATGTACTCACTGGAAAAATACAATGACTCATATAGTATGTAACCCTCTGCCATAGATCCCTCTCATTTTTCCCTTTGTCAAACAAACCCTTTTATTTTTTTCATGTACCTATCTTAAAAGAACATCCAATGACATGGGAGTACCCCTACTAATTCAGCCTCATTAAGTATATGAATTAGAATATGGAATTGAAAGTCCATAAAACTCGTGGGAAGTTCTTTCTCAATCATACAAACAATCTCTATTGTCTCTCAACACCACTATGGAATGATAGCCATATGAATTTTCTTTGATGTGACCCAATGTATAAATGCATATAATTTTGACATGACGCATCACAAGTCCCAAGCTATTGAATAATACCCCTCATTTGACTAGATATTAATAAATACCTCCCAAAATACTTTTGTTGAATCCACCTCCAAATACACCTTTACAATAAATAAAACCCTTATTTCTACTATATACCCCTTTTTATACCCCTCAATACCTATAACCCTCACATACCTCACATTCTCCTCCAATACCTACAGTTTATTGACTTTATTTTTCATAATTAAAAAAAAACCTTTATGAATGAATGGGATAAGATGTTGGTCAACAAGGTGAATCACCCATGTTGATAATGCCTACAAACTCAATCTACCCCCACATATGCACATTTAATCAATAGTGAATTTGGAGAATATGAAACTTTATGAGCCTTCCATGTTAGATCATGAAACTAAGGAGTAGGTCCTACCTATCATAGAGGACTTAGCACCATAAGCTCAATGAATGTTGGTAGAAGATACAATTTCATACACAAAGTATAGAACTACTAGATATAGGCTACGTGAACTCTTCAAATAGGGTTTAAAGGATAACTTTCAAGCAAGTCCAAATGGTACCCTAGGGAGAAGGTAGAGGAAACTTTTCCTCACCTCATTTAGTAAAATAATTTGGGGACCAAAATCCTCTATAAATTGGGAGGTATGATCAAAAATGGATCATTATATAATTTTTCATCTGTCTTGGTACTTTTTAGGTGGAAACAATAGAGGAATCGACTTGCAGGGCTCATTTTAGGGGCAAGTCCCAATCTGGTGATTTGGAATTTGGAACCTTCCAGAGCCAATTTGAGGCATCAAATGACACTTTTTGAGGTCAATTCTTCGAAATAATAACTATGTCCCATCAATGTTGTTCTACACACTCAAATCTTTCCAATGGTGTGAAAATAACCACAAACAAAGTTCGTATGTGGAAGTTATGCCTCCCACAAATTGATGTATCGTGATGAACACCATGGTACTGATTAGGTCCCATGTCAATCTCTATTATTCACACATGCGGGAATAGTCATGTATGAAATTTCAAGAATGTTCTAGAGGATCCAAAACCCTAACACTAATTGAGGGTTGAGACATGAAAAGACCTTCAGTTAGCGTAGAATGGATAATTACACTTACACTTTTTTTTTCCAGTTACAAATGGTTGCTCCTTTAGTTGTCTCTCCTCTTATATATGTTATGTCCCCATTAATTTTTTCTCATGAGTTTCCTTCTAACAACTTTAGAGATGCTCATTATCTTCCTTCATGCAACAACAATGAGAACCTCCAAAACGGATTAAAAAATAAAATAAAAACTAGTGCAAAATGTGTGGTGCTAAGAAGAGATAATAGAGTTCATACACTTGTAAACCATTTATCTCAAGCCCTAATGAATTGAATTATTTCATCATGGTATAAATAATAGATCTATGTTGGGGGAAAGGGCCACAACTAATTGATATAGATACATGTTCAAGAATTGTCTGGAAGATCACTTGCCTTGGTTTTTATATTTTATTCACCATCGGAACCCATTGGTATTGATATCATTTTCTAGTTTTGAGTTGAGCCTAAATCCTCATTGGATTTCCCTTCTATGGTAAAACTAGGACTTGCTAGCGGGCTTAAGTTGTAGGAACCCAAACTTGGGTGACAAAGGTGTTGGAAATAATTATTAGGTAATTTTTTTTTGTTATAAGTATGTTTTACATAAAAATATCCCTCTTCTCCCCTTGCCAGACCCCCCAAAATTTATTATACAATATTATCTTGATTTAATTTTAGTTGAATGGATTGTATATGGAATTGGTTCACTTGATATAAATTAGAATTTATTTGTTATAGTTTATACTGTTTACTTATATGCTTGATCAATATTGAGGAAGGTTGTTTTTCAACTTGTGTGTATATTTGAAAAAGGACTTTATGTTGAAAAAATTCTATTTGGATTTCTCATAAGGTCAAGGGAATTAGTTTTCTATTCCCAAGTATTTGCCTCCAATATCTATTTCACATTTGATAATATAAACTGAAGATTATGGAAAAGATTTAGCTATCTTTGAATACTCTATTGGCAAGTCTAACCCTACTCATTGGGGACATTTCCCTACAATAGGGTCACTAGTACAAAACGAGAGATAAGTGACAAAAAAAATGACCAAAATCCACATATAAATAACCACTTTTGATTTGACGATTGTTGGTGGATAATTTCCGGTCTCTTATCACACGACCAAAAATGTGGTCATATTTAGTTTGATCATTTATAACTTGTCTTGTGGTCATTAATTTGGTCATATATTTGGTCATTAGTTTTGTCATATATTTGGTCATATATTGTGACAATTAATGACCAAATATATTACCAAATTAATGACCAAAAGACAAGCTATAAGTTACCAAACTAAATATGACCACATTTTGTTTTGCGTGATAAGAGACCGGAAATTAGCTATCAATGATCGCCAAATCAAAAGTGGTCATTTATATGTAGATTTTGGTCATTTTTTTGGTCACTTATCTCTCATTTTGTACTAGTGATTATTAATATAATATAATATAATATAATAATTATATTAAAGCTTATATTATTACATAATATAATACTATAAAGGATTATGTTATTATATAATATAATAATATAAAGGTCTAGGGAATTATTATACTATACTTGCTTAGCCTCCTTGGCTTAACCTCCCTTTACCTAGCCCTTAGCTCTCTTTCCCACTCATGGAGTCTTAGACCTCCATACTCCTTTTGTCCCTTTGTTTGCAGTTGTGGTGTTATTTTATTAATTAGTGCATATGCAAACTTTATAATATAGTTTCTCCGACCTTTGATTATCTTTATAGGAACTCTGACCCAAACATACTGACTCACCAACCTAATTATCACATATGAAATATATTTAAAATACGTGAATCAAGATGGGGTATTACATTCCCCTCCCCCTTATTTATGCATTGTCCCCATTGCATTGATATACACTTTTTTTTTTTGTTTGTTAAATTGTGCGGAACCTGTTGGCTACGCGATTAACCTGTGGCTTGAGAAACCGCGACTCAGGGGCATCTAAGCCGTCAAAATCACCCGGGGATCGCACCCGGCCTGAGCCACACCAACCCTTAACATGGTTGGATTTTTTGTCCCCGC
>JASDQU010101370.1:189691-229399 GCA_032191745.1 Picea mariana
CCCCCCCCCAACACATCACTCTCAATTTCCCCATATTACCTAATAAAAACATATAAAGATCATATAAAAGATATAAACACATACCTCTTCTTTTCAACAATTAAATATCAGTCACCTTCTTCTTCATCCATCTCAACATCTGTATCAGGATCTGGTTCAAAATCAATATTGGTGAAAGGCTCATTCATATCAACATCATCATCAATGCCATTTTTGCTAATATAGTTATCGATATCGTCAATGAGATCGTTGTCTCCTACATTTGGATGATCAACTTCTTCAACTTCTTCATCTGACACATCGACTACATGAGCCACCTGCTCCTAATCTTCATAATCATGATCTTCTTCCTCATTATTATATCCATCCTTGGATACATTATTATACTTTACTGGTCTTCCTCTTGGATCATATCTAACAATGTATGACCAACCTGCTTTACCAGGTACCTCTAAGTAAAATGCTTGCTCACATTGACTTGGAATAACATAAGGATCTGTACCCAATTCAAATGCCCTTGTATTAACCATGGTAAATCCATTATCATGCTCAGTAACAGTTCTTTCAGGATCACGTTCATGCATCCGTAGCCTGTACCATTTAACCTCAAACAAAACTATTTAAAAAAAATTAAAATCACACTCAATTATATCCTCCAAATGCCCATAGTACCTATTCTCTGTTTCTTCCAGATTTCTGTCACTTATAGAGGAAATGTTGGTGACCTTAAACACTGCAGTTATCCCACAATCTAAGGTTTTCATCTTATCATCCAACATTTTGATACGAAATTTGCGACCATTACACCACATAGCCATGTGATGTTTCAACTACAACATGGACAACAAGTAAAAAAATACATTGCCAATTAATAAACCTCATATAGGAGTTAGTAAATATATATTTCAAAAATTAAACAAACCAAATACATTGAAAAATTGGGAAAAACTATGAAAATGTGGGTAAAAAATTTTACTTGCCTGTTTATCTTTTAAACCAAAGGCTAAATCAACTTCCCTTGATGTAAAATCAAGAAATTGATCTCGATGACGATGTGTTGTTTTAATCATATTACTCACCCATTCCCATGATAACCTACCGAAGTATTCTTCAGTATATTCTATCCAATGCTCCATCCAATCAAGGTTGTTTACAATGTATAAATGTAAAGCATCCCACACTCGAGCAACTATATGATAGCATAACAATTTAATATCATTAATTAGCTATTGTTAATAAAGGAATAATTTAATAAATGTGTGATGTATTAAATCTACGTCAACATCTAATAATTACCTTTCACAGTCCTCATGTTACCTTTCCCCAATAGGACCTCCCCTTCAAATTTGTTGATGGAGTCGAGATGCCAAATTCGAGGCACATTCATATTTTCTACTAATTTAGGTAGATATTGACTAATATACACCATGCATTGATATACCATATATCCCTCAACCATAGAACTCTCTGGACTTGCTCTTTGTCTAACAAAAGCCTTCAGTGACTTCAACTACCTCTCCACCATCCACATCGACCTTGTGTGTACTGGTCCACATAATTCAATCTCCTCAACTTGGTGTATGAGGTAGTGTTCTTGTGCATTGAAAAATGCTGGAGGTAGATATTGTTGCATTTGACACATTAGTCGGGGAATTTCTCTCTTCCAATACCTTATATCTTCTTTATGGATTTCTTTTGATGATATCCACCTACAAATGTCTATGCAATAAAATAATATCAAGGCATACATAAATTTGCAGATAAAACATAATATGTCAATAAGTTCCGCTACAAATCACATAAGAAGTACATTTTCCTTATAAAACAATACTTACCTCATGTATTTTCCAAGTACATAAATAATTTTTTTTATGTTGTTGTCAAAGTCATCTGGGAGAGATAAAGGTAGAAAATACTATAACAAAAAACAAATAATTATTGTTTGTTTCCAAAAAATGTGTACCAATAAAGAAATATAGTATAACCTACTAATTACCTTAATGAATGTATGTCAATCATGTTTTTTAACCCCACCAAAATCACCTTTTTTCGTTAAGATATTTTGTATGTTCGACGAAAACCCCGTCGAAAACCTAATTTTTTGAATGACCTATTTTACAATATTGCTTTGTTGCTCCGTCAATAACCAAGGAAGACTAGTATTATGTTCACGACCATCGCCATTAGAATTAATAATAACACTTTGCAATGCGTGATTAGCTTCCTGGATGTCACAACAAATATTTCCAATTCTCTCTTTGTCAGTCCTTCCATCTAATATTCGCCATAACAATTCTGTTATGTTCTTCCCGATATGCATTGTATCAAATAGATGAACTATTTGTAGGTTCTTGTAGTATGGAAATCTACTGAATTGCATCGGGTAACTTTTTATTCCTCGTGGAAGCCCATTTGTGCCTTAACGACATTCATGAAACATCAACAAATTGAAATTAACACTAATTAATGAGACAAAATGAAATAAATACTAATGAAATTAACCAAAGATTTATATAATATGTCATACATAAATAATTTTCGTACCTTGATGATTTCTAATATATTCCAACTTCCATAGGCGAGGTGTCATTCTTCGAGGTTTTTTTTCCATTTTCTTCTTTACCATTGCATTTTTCTTTGTCTATAGTTCGATAACTATGGTTCTTAGGAAGAAATTGCCTATACTCATCAAAATCTTTCTTTCCTAAACTCCTTGAATGACGAGATTTTATCCTCGGAGCACAAACTGGGCATGGAAATTTACCCTTTGTTTGAAGACCTACAAGATATATGAATTAATGTAGCGTCAAATTAGAGTTATAATTTAAAATAATGCATGATATTTTCAATAAATATATATAATATTAAATCACAAAATAAAGTAACAATATACCACAAAAATGTGTTAACCCGGGAGCATCATTAATTGTCCATGATAGTATTCCATGGAATTGAAAACGTTTTTTCCCTATTGGTCTAGAGATGTCATACATAGTGACGCCAGCCCATAACTTCAACAACTCATCAATAAGAGGCTTAGTATATGCGTTCATATCTTTAACCTGGTACCTACCTAATTGGTTCATCATACTGCATGATTAATTATACTTATCTAGATGTCGTTATATATATAAAAGAAATAATTATCATGCACGACACAAAGAAATGAAATATTTTGTCATACTTTAAAGAAATTAAAAGATAATTAAATACCTGGAACAATCATTGCCAACATTGTGTGCTCTCTCTTGATCGACATCCAAGGAGGAAGGTTATTGTATAACAAAAATAGGCCACACTGAGTACATAGAACAAAGCTCTCCAAATGGATTGACACCTTCAGTTGCCAATGAAACTCTAACATTACGAGGTTCTTCTTTAAAAATTGGCCACTTTTCTTCGATGTACTTCAATGCAGAACCATCTGCAAGCATTCGAAGAACATCGTCTCGACTTCTGTTCTTTGCATGGAAATCCATAAACTGTGCTATACTTTGGCACCTGAACAACCATTGGAAACGTGGAATTATCGGAATATAACAAAGAACTTTGTGAGGCACCTTCTTTGACGCTTTATCGGTTAGATATCTACTTATTTGACATTGTGGGCATTCATTTTCTAATGCATATTGTCCCTAATATATGATATGATCATTAGTGTAAATTCTAACCTTGTACAATGTCTACTGTAAACAGATATTCAGAAAAGAACAGAAAAGATACAATGGCAAATACAAACATTACACATAGATTTTTCCCCTAGAAACCCAAACCGGGAAAACCAACATATATTATATTCATTCATTGTGTTACATTGTTTACAATACAATATACATATAGGAGCCAGCGGCATCCAGAACCTAACCCAATGACCTGGATTAGTCCAAAACCCTAATTCCTTAACCGGAAATAAAAAACCATCGGAAAAAAACCATGTGCCTAAAAAACCACCTAAATACATGACACGTTTCCTGAGGTAGGTGTCATGTTTCCCGAGGCATAATTTTTTTTTTCGGGGGCGTTGCCCCCGGACCCCCGCGCAGGGGGATTCATCCCCCTCTACCCCCCTACGCGCCCGACGCATACATTCAGACACTACTACTCGTGCAAAGAATATAACACATACCCAACAATTAGGACATGCATCAATAGCCTGATAGTCCATTCCAATTTCTTTCATAATCACGGATATTTCTTGATATGTGCATGGGAAAATATTTGACGTTGGTAATAGAACTTCACCTAACAATCTACAAAATTCTAAGAAACAAGTCAATGTAAACAATATTAATCATCAATATCGCATCCAATATACTAATTTACGAATTAGAAAACAATGACAATATAGGAAAAAATTGAACCTTTTAAGTATTTGTGAACATGCAGGCATAAATAAATAACAAATTAAATACCTTAGTATCTGTGTGAGGCATGTCTTTGATAAACCATTCAAAACCCTTAGGTTCACCAAAAACAATATAGCAAATAAAAGATTTGTTGTTGAGCCTTCATAAAGAGGTTGACGTGACTTCTCGAGTAGAGGATCAACATCATGACTATCATCCTGGTTGTCCTCATCCATTGGAGAAAATGTGTCTTGGATCAATCTATGTATATCATCTTCCTGATTTGAATCACTAACATTATCTCCATCCATATCATCATTAATAACTTGATCAACAGCTTCAATATTCTGATCTTGAAGTTCATCACCCTGTAAAGGAGTATTTCTACTAGTACTTGGCAAATAACTCTCTGGAGGTTGACATTTTGGAGGCATCGTCTATATATTTAAAAACAACGTAGAAAAGTTAGTGTGTATAGAAAATATAAAAATCCTGATAAGAAATATTACCAAAATTCATGACATGATGATTATTATAGAGAATACATTAAATATTGAATCCTCTTACCAAGGGATGATATTCATAACCCCCTTCGGCATGCCCCTTCTCCCTACAATGTCTCTCAGATGTTGTTATTAACTTCAATCATAGGAAGGGCATTAACATTTTCCATCGTCCCTCGCCTCTAATGTCTCTCTTAACCGAGCAAGCTTCCTGTCATTTTCGTTCATAGTGACAAATCCTTGTCCTGACAAGTAATTGTCTTACCTACACCATACCAAACAATAAGTTGTCAATTTTTTATATTTTAGCTACTCCTTCATGATATTTTAGCTACTCCTTTCGATTATGATATGTTTATTTACAGTGACCTGGAATCCTCACAATTATTTCTTCTAAGACATTTTGACATGCTTTTTTTATTATTATCGATTAACTATTAAGATCGACATGCTTCAATTTGTACTTTAGAGTAGTGTATACTGAATCACTGTGGAAAATAATTACACACCATTTAACGAAAGTGGTCAAAATTTATCAAAATTGAATCACTCGACACCATACACTAGCCTCTAAGTTGTTTTGTAGATAAAATGCCAATCTTTGAAATTCACCACTAAAAAAAGAATGCCAACCACTTGTCATCCACAATTGGGTTGGGTTGGTTTAAATTATGACATGTTGATTTGCATCTACATACAATGGTCAAAATTTTATGCTACTTACAATGGTCATAGTTTTATTTTCTAAGACACTTTGGCATGTTCTCAGTGTTCATTGTCTGACTAGTAGATTTCATCATGTTATCATAGATTTCGTCATGATTTTTTTTTTATTTTAGATACTCCTTATTAATAGTGTATAAACAAGTTACTTCAACTACAAACTAGAGTTAATCACTACATCTAGAATTGTGTGTGATTATAAAAAAATGAGAGAAACAACATCACATATAAGAAAAGGGTATGTGGATTTTATTGAGAAAGTTGAAACAAATAGACTTTATTTATATTGGAAGAGTATGGTATATAATCATAAGTTCATTTGTTAAAGGTGCTTAGTCATAAGCCAAGAAATTTAAAGGTGGCTAACCATAAGCTAAGATGGTTGAAGGTGGTTAGTTAAAAGTGATTGTTATGTGCCTAATCACGACATAGATAACATCTTTATAATAAGGTCATGTGTGTACAAATGTTTCCTTTATATAATAACAACATATACACCTAACATAAGTTTAGGGTTAGTGTTTATGTATCTTATTGTTATAAACATGAGTTTCCTTCCTATCTTATATATACCATAACTTATCATTTATCAATATAACAATCAACTTCAAGATTTTATTCATGGAGATTTCTTCCTTCATTTAATTGAATTAGTAAGTGCTAGCCAACCATTAGGTGTGCAAGTATCCCAACCATTATTGTCACTGTTATATTATTTTCAATTTATGCAAGTGTGATCCCATTTGGGTACTAGGGATGTAACAAGTGGTATCAAAGATTCAATCAAGATTTGTTGGTGTTTTTTTGTTAGTTCTTAAAAATAAAAGAGAGAAGAAAATGACAATCAATTACTATCATTTCATCGATCAGGGTTGAGTTTCAAGAGCACTTCCATATCTTTATCAATGAAAAGAGAGAGACATTCTAGCTACAATTGAAGGCAAAAGGGTATGTGGATTCCATAAACCTAGAATATTATGGAATCCACATATCCTTTTCCATAGAATATACTAACTAGATCCAAAAACCAAAAACACGAAATATGGTACTACACATATAATATATTATCAAGGAAAAAACAAGCTACATGAAATTTTGACATTTGAACAAAAATTTACAAGTTAAATGAGTACATCAATAAATAAAAAAGCATACTAACCTTGCAAGTTCAAAATCCGAGCTATGTAGATCAAGAATTAGATTTGTTCAACCGATGGGTGATGGAAAAAATAAACAACTCAAACAAAATCCAAGAACAGTGTCGCAACTATAGCAATTGTGTCGCAAAGTCTCTTAAAGTCAGGTATATATAGATCAACTAGTCAACTAGCCGTTAACACCGACCAATGAGATTGACAAAATTTTCGTGGCAATAGCAATGAACTTTCATGGCAATAGGGACAAAAATCCTGACCAAGTTAAAAAACCTATTTGTGGCTATATCGACGAACTTTTGTGGAAATATCAACGAAGTTTCGTGGAAATATCGACGAAAATCCCGCCCTATTTAAAAAAAAAAAAACATGGAAATAATGGAAACGTGGAAAATTTTCGTGGAATAATCCGCCCATATGTAGTAGTGACACTCCATTGCACACTTTAGCACATTCCCTAAACCCAAGATTTTATGATGAATACCTTATTGCTCAAAGTAATGAGAAGAGGAAGGCACCACCACATAAGGACAGGGAAGTGGAAAATGGAGTGAAAAGAGCCCTTATGAGAATATTTTCAATTCATTTACATAGGGAGGTGAAGGAAGAATTTTCTAGTTTTGTCAATGGTTTGGATGAATATTCAAATATATAAACTTTGGATGATAGGAGCACCATGAGTCTAGTTAAATGGTGGATTTGTCATAGAGAAAATGGTGTACATATGCAAATCATTTTCATTCATATTCTTTTACAAGTGGCAAGCTCTTCATCGACATAAAGAAATTGGAGCACCTATGGTTTTATTCATTCAGTGAAGTGCAACAGGTTGGGTTCATAGAAGGTTGAGGATCTTGTTTATGTACATTCCAACCTTCACCTTTCACCTCTTAGGGGTCCAGAATACATTAGTGGGCCTTCAAAATAATGGGATGTGGATCCAAAATTCCCTGACTTGGACATCTCTCTTGCTTCACTGAATCTCAAGGAACCTAGAAGTGGAATTGGAAATACTTCTATCAATCCATATTCCTATTTTGATCATAAATCTTATTTTATTTTCCATGATCATGATGAATATGAAGATTAGGATGATGACTATTAGCCTTTAGGATTTACTAGCTTAGCTAAAGCTCATGTTTTATTTCTATGCTCAATATTCATAGTTCTTACATGTAGCATTGTAGCCTCAAAGCTCGTATATAAAGGATAATTTTGGATATATAGCCTCATTTATAAATAATAAAGGTTGTTTTTGGAGTTTACTGCAGGCATTATGTATCACTTGTCCAATGTCTTTTATATTTCTCATTTTAATTTTTAAATGTTATTTGAAATTATTCATGAATATATATTCTAAATCATAATGTTAAAATTTGAAACTTAATATACCACGTTTCAATGTTTCCTAATGTTTGAGGGTCACATTTCCAGTGCGTTCCCGTTTTAGATACATGTTTTCATTTCCCTGTATCATGAAACTTAGGTCAAGACTAAAGAAGATTTTGAGGTGATTGAGATCATGGATGACTCAAACACCCTACCCAACTCTACGTGGCATTAACTTGGCATTCAATAACAATGTAGTGTTGAACCTGAAGAAGCGACATATGTCCTTTGAAATAGACACTTTGCGCATTATTGCGCTACTAGATCCGAATGAGGGTGACATATATAATGATCATGCGAATGAGGATGCACATAGTTCCATTATTGAGAACATATATAATATCACAATGTGCATGGAGGATTATGTCAACAAAACAACTGATGATGAAATGAGCTGGAGAAGTGTTCGCTCCTATGATAGATTTGGAGGATTCTATAGACAGATGGCGGAATACATTGTATGAGGTATCAACTAGGGGATGCGTGCAAATTACGAAGGCAATGCGTTGGATTGGGTCGAAGTTATGCGATGTGCTAAGATTTGATGGTGTAAGCCTAATTGACACATTTTTGGCGCATATGGAAGAGTTGGTCCCAGAAACCCAAAGGATACATGCCATGGATACAGTTGTTAAAGGAACACCTGCACGTTGGTGGGTGACACATCACGTAGATATACAAGAATGGGCACAGGTGGTAGAATCTATAAAAGTTAGATTCTATTCCATGACAGACTTTGAATTGTTGAACTGGTACAAGGGTATTCAAGACCCTCATGAGAATATTTGCTTCTATCAAAGGCATTGGACAACCAATGATATTTCTAGCACACATGTAATTCCTAAGAAAACTAAGGACATCACGTCAAAATATGTTTTTGCATGGCATAAGTGACACGTGCAAAGATCAAAACCATCCCAAGGTTCGTACAATGGCCTAGTTGATAGGGTACATGTAGCACGACCCAATGGACAACTAGGGTATGGACTAATCAAGGTGGATATTGGTGGCCACCCACGTGTTCCTTATTCCAACTGGCTCATCTGGATAGTTTTCAGTTCAACATGTTTCTCTATAATGGGGAAAAATCTTTGTAATTGTGGGTTCTTCACTTATGAGGTTGTCCCGAAGACCTACACAACATCCAAGTGGATGATGGTGACCGCCCACCTATTCCAACTGGCTTATTGTGGAATTTTTCATGTCAGTACATCTTTCTATACTTCCAGGGCCGTTTTGGGGATCTAAACAATGATTTCTTGTCTTGACATAGTTAAACTGTGTATGGAGTCAAAGTTTGAAGACACAATGCATAGTTCTCGAAAATACATTTCCAACGAGCTATCACACACCTAAAACAAAGATTGTATGCAAAATTAATGACCCTGGGAAGTTAATGTACTAACTTACCCCAACATGGTCCACCTGACTTTTGGTGTTTCATCTCCTAGGGTTAGGTGTTTGGATGTCTATGTTTTTGGCATTCATGTTTATCATAAAAAGGCCTTTAGAGCCTCATTGCAATCATCTTCTTGTGAATGAGTGTATTCGTCACATCTCTTCTCAGAGATAAAGCTACCACCATTCTAACAAGTCTTGCACTCTGTATTTTTACAGTCTTTGTACAACTATTTCATTAATAGAAATCATGTATTGTTGTATCTCTTTGTTTTTGGAAATTTTCATGAGTATTTCATTGTAATATCTCTATTTTCATTTCGTTCTGAACATAATCTGGATCAGTGGTATTAGAGCAGGCTGATCTTGATCATTTTTCAGTGCATGTCCCCGATGTGGTCCGAGTATAGCCAGTTGGGTCTCGAGCTTGTCTCTCTTGAGAAAAATCACTTTCACATGCCCAAGAAACCCTCTATTGTGGAAAAAAATAAAAACGATGGAGTAGAAGAATCTATTAACCTGTTGCTTGAGCAAGATCTCGCACGACAGAGGGACAAAATGATGGAGAATTTTTCCCACATCCTTCAACACCTGTCGATAGCAACAGACACATCTTCATCAAGCGACCACTTTGGAGGAACCTCTCCTTTCAAGGTACAAGTTAATTTTGATATTCTCGTATTTGAAGGTCAGATAGATGCAAATGCCTTAGAAAAATGGTTAAATCTATTAGAAGGTTATTTCTTTGTTCAAAATTTTTTCAACAGGGAAAAGATCACCTTCACACTCCTCAAGTCTCTTCCCCATGTCAAACATTGGTGGAAAACTTACTGGGAGCAAAGTTCCACAGATTAATATGGAATATATGGGGTCACGTTGACTTGGGATCTTTTTGTGGATGCGGTCAAGGAACAATACTACCTTATTGATAACTATGAATACCGATACATGAGATGGACCACACTACAGCAAGAGAAGATCCAAACAGTGCCAGAGTTCACAAATACTTTCCATACCTTGCGCACCAAGATGGGTATCAAAGAATCCTAGAGACATCTGGTTCTGAAATACCATGGGGCTCTACATAGATACATCCAAACCGAAATGTATTTTCTAAACATCTCATCATTGGGAGATGCCTATTGATATGGTTTCAAAATCGAGAAAAAATTTAGGCACCAGAAAAAATAGGAATTCGGGTTTGCTGTAGCACACATCCAAGATGCTAGACAATTAATCATTCATTAAATACATATGCAATAAAAACTTTGTTTTAACATAATTTCATTGATTTTCATTTCCACAACTCTTTTAAATTTGCTCAATGATAATTGTTAATAATATGATGAATTCAGTAATATGTTAACTCTAAGATTTAAAAATTAAAATAAAAGTATAACAGAATACCACTGAAAAATACCTCCTCCATGGTTTGTTGAAGATCATCAGTTGCAATGTAGTTCTGCTAGTAGTAGGAGAGTTCTTACAAGCATTATTTTCCCATTTTCTTTTCCCACTTGCCCAGAGGGAAACAATGGAATCCTCCCAGCCAACTAGGAGCATAGCTGACTTCCTAGATCTAAGAAACCTTTAGGTTTCTTGGCCCTCCGTGCCTGTGACTCCAAGAACAACAAAGCACATATGCTCTAAGAATATTATCATAAGAATTATATCTTCCAAGAATTTCACAACCTCTCATCATGCTCAAACCTCCCCATCCTCCCTTTCCTCACCACTTCTCCTCCCTATTTATCAAGTTTCCATACACCCTTCCCCAAGTCTCCTCAACCACCCTCATTATTATCCATCAACCTCCCTTATCTAGATTTTTGGGAAAATATTAAAATAAAACTAAAACATAAATGACTTGCATTAAACAACAATAAATAAAATGCAAAGTCTTTCTTCTCATGCTAGCTAATAAATGTAATTTGACAATTTTCCCCAAAATGTACATGACAACCCACCATGCTCATTTAATTCATCATACCAACCATCAATCAAAGTCAAAGAAGACATTTAATGCTTCTAGATATTTTTTTGTATGTAATATAATTTACATATTCAATAAACATTCAATTAAATAGTTAATAATCTAGTTTCATGATTAATACATTAATTAATTGTACTAGTGTACATGTGTAGGGTATGTGTGCGTAGCTAGCAAACACATATCTCATGCATGTACTAACAATAAACAACCATTGCCTCTAGTGCATAGTTCTTATATGATCACACCAAGACATGTAGGATATTATATCAAGTAATGCATCATTTAATAATCTTAACGAACAAAATTGCACCAAATCATCAATAACTCATTATCACACTTAAAGTATCAATAGGAAATCAAAAGAGAGTTTTAAACATGGTAGGAACCAACTGAGTAAACAATAGTGGCATCTCTAATCCCCAATCAGTATTCTCAACTAACATCGAAGCATCCTTCCTTCCTAACCTACTTCCATCTTCCATCCTATCCTTTCCTCTGTTGGACTAAGCTAGAGAGTCAACTATATTGACCTAACTCCAGATAGAACCCGTAAGTGGAAGTGTCATACATCTCGACTAAGCTTCCCCAATAGGAAACTAATAGTCGCCATCACACGTCTAAGGGAATGTGACTTCACACAGCCCTCCCACGACTCTAGGTTTCAGAGGATAAATGGTGGGCAATACGTCCACCCCTCCTTATAGAACTAGGGTCAACACCTTACATCAAGCCATATTGTGCAACTATTGTTCTTAGAGTCACGTCATCAAACAACCAATCTGGGAAAGTTGTGCATCCTGTCAAAACCACACTTACCACAGATCATAGCAATATGACAAATCATAAATTAAATAATAAGTACGACCTATAGAATTATCTTCTTGATGTTTACGACATCCAAGTTGCCTTAGCACTATAGTCGTTTGGCTATCACATAAATCACCAACCTGTAGGTTAGTTCACCAATAACTCATATCCATGCATGTACATCATAATTTCATATAAGGATCCATATCTATATTGGTGTTCAATTAAGAAATGTATGTTTATTTATATCATTCCTTGCATCTGTTATGCATTCACAACATAACTTGAACTGATATCCATGTACCAAAATTCCATATTTAAATTTGCAAGTTTGAACAATTCTCGTAACTATCATAATTATGAACATATAACAATAAAAATAGAATTATCCAACACATAAATAGGTCCATATATACACATCTCAAATGTTTATATCAATCTAACTAATCCCAAATAACTACTAAGTAATGAATTACTGATATGAGTAAAACCGAAGTTCTAATTGTCTAAGTTCAAAATATGGGGTGTTACATTTGCAAATATGCAACAACCAAAGCATGGAAAAGATGACCCTAACCAACAACCTCTAGACAACCAGTCCAAGACACGACACAAGAAGGGTAAAGGAAAGATGAAGAATGACACTGGGAAGTGGTGCGACTTCCACAAAATCCCCTGGCACAACACCTATGAATGACGCTTGAAACAGTCATTGGTGGTCGAGGTCAAAGACACAGAGTTGAACCTTGATTCAGAATCCGATCTAGAAAATATTGAAAATAGACAGATCATTGACACAGACTCCATTGCTACTGTCGATATCACAACAATTCAACCAGAAGAACCAATAGATCCTGAAGATGGGGATTGCCTCTTCCATTCACAGATATGGTTGAAGGGGACCCAATTGCATTTCATTGTTGATAACGACAACCAGAATAACCTCATCTCATTTGAGGTTTTCAAACAATTTGGGTTGTCGACAACACCACACCCACAACCATACAACATCGGGTGGCTTCACTAGGGACGAGATCTCTGTGTCAACCAGCAGTGTCGCCTATCCTATGGCATCCAACCCTTTAAGGATGAGGTAGTGTGTGATGTTTCCCCTCTTGATGTCTGTGATGTTTTTTTGGGCCAACCATGTATATGGAAACATCATGTTGTTTATGAGTCTAGACCCTGTAGTGTCATTATGACTTTGGGAGGTTTAATCTATCAGATACCATATGTAGTTCCGACTACTATTCCACCAAAACAGTGCCACACAGTAATCTCTCATACTGCAAAATTCATCCTCTTCATAGTCTGTTCAAAGGATGTACAGAAACCCACTACAACCACTGTAGCCTCAATATTTTCTATCCAACTGAAGAAGATTGTAGAAGAAAAAAAATATATTGTTTCTTCACCTAGAATGGTTCCTACACACTTCCCTGTCAAGCCTAGAGACAACAGGTTGGTGGAACAAATTCAACCTCGCCAGCAACATGTTCGTGATATACTTCCATAAACCAAGCAACACAAATTCTTTAACAAGGCACGCAGCTCACCAAGATTCAAATTCATAAAATGCTTTCCCCTCTTCCCCAGGCACTCAATGCAATAGAGACCATTGCTTCCTAAGGGGGTAGGATTTATCTGCGTGGATATTGGTGGCCACCCACCTGTTCCATATTCCAACTGGCTCATCTGGACAGTTTTCAGTTCAACATGTTTCTATGTAATGGAGAAAATTATTTGTAATTGTAGGTTCTTCACTTACAGGGTTGTCCTGAAGCCCTACATAGCATCCAGGTGGATGTTGGTGGTCATCAACCTATTCCAACTGGCTTATTTTGGAAGTTTTCATGTAAGTAAAACTTTTTGTACTTCCAGGGTCGTTTTGGGGCTCTAAACAATGTTTTCTTGGCCTGCCATAGTCAAATTGTAGACGAAGTTAGAGTTTGACGACATAATGCGTAGTTATCGAAAATACCTTTCCAACGATCTATCTCACGCCTAAAATAGAGATCGTATGAAAACGTTACGACCTGGGGAAGTTAATGTACTAACTTACCGCAAGGGGGTCCATATGGCTTTTGGCGTTTCATCTCCTAGGGTTAGGTTTTTGGATGTCTAGAGTTTTGAAATTCATGTTTATCATAAAAAGGAATTTAGAGCCTCATTGTAATCATCTTCTTATGAATGAGCGTAGTCGTCACATCTCTTCTCAGAGATAAAGTTGCCACCATTCTAGCGAGTCTTGCACTTTGTATTTTTACAGTCTCTATACAATTCTTTCATTAATAGAAATCATGTATTGTTGTATCTCTCTGTTTCTAGAAATTTTCATGAGTATTTCATTGTAATATCCCTACTTTCATTTTATTCCGAACATAATTCGGATCAGTGGTATTAGAGCAGGCTTCTCTTGATCATTTTTCAACGCATGTCCCCGACGATGTTCGAGTATATCCAATTGGGTCTCGAGCTTGTCTCTCTTGAGAATAGTCACTCTCGCACACCCAAGAAACGCTCGATGGAGGCAGAAAAGAAAAATGACGGAGCACAAGATTCTATTAACCTGTTGCTTGAGCAAGCTCTCGCGCGACAGAGGGACAAAATGATGGATAATTTTTCCCACATCCTTCAACGCTTGTTGATATCAATAAGAGCATCTTCATCAATCATCCACTTTGGAGGAACCTCTCCCTTCAAGGTACAAGTTAATTTTGATATTCCCATATTTGAAGGTTAGATAGATGTGGATGCCTTAAAAAAATGGTTAAATCTATTAGAAGGTTATTTCTCTGTTCAAAATTTTTCCGACAAGAAAATATCACCTTTGCACTCCTCAAGGCTCTCCCCCATGTAAAACATTGGTGGGAAACTTACTGGGAACAAAGTTCCATAGAGGAATCTGGAATATATGAGGTCAAGCCCACTTGGGATTTTTTTGTGGATGCAGTCAAGGAACAATACTACCCTATTGATAACTATGAAGACCAATACATGAGATGGACCACACTGCGGCAAGAGAAGAGCCAAACAATGCTAGAGTTCACAAATAATTTCCATACCTTGCACACCAAGATGGGTATCAAAGACTCTCAGTGACATCTGGTTCTGAAATATCGTGGGGCTTTACATAGGTAAATCCAATCAGAAATGGATTTCCTAAACATCTCATCACTGGGAGCTTCCTTTCGATATGCTGTCAAAATCAAGCAAAAATTTATGCACGAGAACAAATGGGAATTTGGGTCTGCAAATTCGCAACAACCAAAGCATGGCAAAGAAGACCCTAACCAACAGCCTCTAGAGAACCAGTCTAAGACACGTGAAAAGAAGGGTAAAGGAAATAGTTCCACAAAATCCCTTGGCACAACATTGATGAATGTCACTCGAAACAGTCATTGATGGACGAGGTCAAAGACACAGAACCAAACCTTGATTCAGAATCTGATCCAAAAAATATTAAAAATAGATAGATCATTGATCCAGACCCCACTGCTACTATCATGACCACAAAAGTTCAACCAGAAGAACCAATAGATCCTGAAGAGCGGGAGTGCCTCTTCCATTCACAGATGTGGGTGAAGGGGACCCCGTTGCATTTCGTTATTGATAAAGACATCTGGAAGAACCTCATCTCAGCTGAGGTTGTCGAATAGTTGGGTTGTCGACAACACCACACCCGCATCCATACAACATCAGGTGGCTTCACCAGGGACGAGATCTTCGTGTCAGCCAACAGTGTCACCTATCCTATGGCATCCAACCCTTCAAGGATGAGGTAGTGTGTGATGTTTCCCCTCTTGATGTCTGTGATGTTGTTTTAGGCCAACCATATATGTGGAAACACCATGTTGTTTATGAGTCTAGACCCTGTAGTGTCATTATTTCTCTGGGAGGTCAAATCTATCAGATACCAGAGGTAGTTATGACTAATGTTCTACCAAAATAGTGTCACGATGTAATCTCTCATACTGCAAAATTCATCCTCTTCATAGTCTGTTCAAATGATGTACAGAAAGCCACAACAACCACTGCATCCTCAACACTTTCTCTCCAGCAAAAGAAGATTTTAGAAAAAAAAAAATAGATATCGTTTCTTCACCTACAATGGTGCCTACACACTTCCCTGTCAAGCCTAGAGACAATAGGTTGGTGGAACAAATTCAACCCCGCCAACAATAGGTTCGTGACAACCTTCCATAGACCAAGCAACACAACTTCTCCAACAAGGCACGTAAATCCCCAAGATTTAGATTTAGATTCAGAAAATTATTTCCTCTCTTCCACGGGTACTCAACGCAATGGAGACCATAGTTTCCTAAGGGGGGAGGATTGATCCAGGTGGATATTGGTGGCCAACCACCTGTTCCATATCCCAACTGGCTCATCTGGAAAATTTTCAGTTCAACACGTTTCTTTCTAATGGGGACAATTCTTTGTAATTGTGGGTTCTTCACTTATGGGTCTATCCTGAAGCCCTACACATCATCCAGGTGGATTTTGGTGGTTGCCCATATATTCCAACTAGATTATTTTGGAAGTTTTCATGTCAATACATCTTTTTGTACTTCCAGGATCATTTTGGGGCTCTAAACATTGTTTTCTTGTCTTGCCACAGTCAAACTATAGATGGATTCATATTTTGATGACATATTAATGCGTAGTTCTCAAAAATACCTTTCCAACAAGCTATCATGGGCCTAAAACAAAGATCGTATGCAAAAGTTACAAACTTGGGAAATTAATGTACTAACTTACCCCAACGGGGTCCACATGATGTTTGGCGTTTCATCTCCTAGGATTAGGTTTTTGGATGTATAGGGTTTTGGCATTCATGTTTATCATAAAAAAAGGCCTTTAGAGCCTCATTTTAATTATGTTCTTGCAAAAGAGCGTAGCCGTCACATCTCTTCTCATAGATAAAGATGCCACCATTCTAGCAAGTCTTGCACTCTGTATTTTTACAGTTTCTGTACAATTCTTTCATTAATAGAAATCACGTATTATTGTATCTCTCTGTTTCTGACAATTTTCATGAGTATTTCATTTTAATATCTTTGCTTTCGTTTCATTCCGAACATAATATAGATCAGTGGTATTAGATCATGTTGCTCTTGATCATTTTTCATCGCATGTCCCCGATGAGGTCCGAGTATAGCTAGTTTGGTATTGAGATTGTGTCTCTTGAGGAAAATCACTCTCGCACGCCCAAGAAACCATCGATGGCGATAGAAAAGAAAAACGACGGAGCATAAGATTCTATTAACATATTGCTTGAGAAAGATCTCGCGCGACAGAGGGACGAATTAATAGAGAATTTTCCCCACATCCTTCAACACATGTCGATAGAAATATGCACATATTCATCAAGCAACCACTTTAGAGGAACCCCTCCCTTCAAGGTACAAGTTAATTTTGATATTCTCGTATTTGAAGGTTAGATAGATGCAGATGCCTTAGAAAAATGGTTAAATCTATGAGAAGGTTATTTCTTTGTTCAAAATTTTTCCGACAGGGAAAAGATCACCTTTTCACTACTCAAGGCTCTCCCCCATGTCAAACATTGGTGGGAAATTTACTGGGAGCAAAGTTCCACAGAGGAATATGGAATATGTGTGGTCGAGCCCACTTGGGATTTTTTTATGGATGCGGTCAAGGAAAAATACTACCCTGTTGATAACTATGAAGACCAATACACAAGATGGACCACACTACGGCAAGAGAAGAGCCAAACAATTTCGAAGTTCACAAATACTTTCCATACCTTGTGCACCAAGCTGGCTATCAAAGACTCCGAGTGACATCTGGTTCAAAAATATCATGGGGCTCTGCTTAGGTACATCCAAACCGAAATGGATTTCTTAAACATCTCATCATTAGGGGTTTCCTATTGATATGTTGTCAAAATCGAGTAGAAATTTAGGCACCAGAACAAATGGGAATTCGGGTCTGCAAATACGCAACAACCAAAGCATGGAAAAGACGACCCTAACCAATAACCTCTAGACAACCAGTCCAAGAGACAGGACATGAAGGGTAAATGAAAGATGAATAATTACACTAGGAAGTGGTTTGACTTCCACAAAATCCCCTGGCACAACACCGATGAATGTCGCTCGAAATAGTCATTGGTGGATGAGGTCAAAGACACAGAGCCAAACTCTAATTTAGAATTCGATCCATGAAATATTGAAAATAGACATATCATCAACACATACCCCACTACTAATGTCGTGACCACAAAAATTCAACCATAAGAACAGTAGATCCCGATGAGGGGGAGCGCCTCTTCCATTCACAGATGTGGGTGAAGGGGACCATGTTGCATTTCATTATTTATAATAGTAGCCAGAAGAACCTCATCTCAGTTGAGGTTGTCAAACATTTGGGGTTGTTGACAACACCACACCCACAGCCATACAACATTAGGTGGCTTCACCAAGGATGAGATCTCTGTGTCAGCCAGCAATGTCGCCTGTCCTATGGCATCCAACCCTTCAAGGATGAGGTAATGTGTGATGTTGCCCCTCTTTATGTCTGTGATGTTGTTTTGGGCCAACCATATATGTGGAAACGTTATGTTGTTTATGAGTCTAGACCCCGTAGTGTCATTATTACTCTGGGACGTCAAATATATCAGATACCAGAGGTAGTTCATATTACTGTTCCGCCAAAATAGTGCCGCAAGGTAATCTCTCACACTGCAAAATAATCCTCTTCATAGTATGTTCAAAGGATGTACAAAAATCCACTACAACCACTGCAACCTCAACACTTTCTATCGAACCGAAGCAGATTGTAGAAGAAAAAGGAGATATTGTTTCTTTACCTACAATGGTGCCTACACACTGCCTTGTCAAGCCTAGAGACAATAGGTTGGTGGAACATATTCAACCCCGCCAGCAACAGTTTCGTGACAACCTTCCATAGACCAAGCAATACAACTTCTCCAACAAGGCACGTAACTCACCAAGATTCAGATTCAAAAAATTCTTTCCCCTCTTCCTCAGGCACTCAACGCAATGGATACCATTGCTTCCAAGGGGGGGAAGATTGATCCAAGTGGATATTGGTGGCCACCCACCTATTCCATATTCCAACTAGCTCATCTGGACAATTTTCAATTCAACATGTTTCTCTGTAATGGGGACAATTATTTGTAATTGTGGGTTCTTCACTTACGGGGTTGTCTTGAAGCCCTACACAACATCCAAGTGGATTTTAGTGGCCTCCCACCTATTCCAACTGGCTTATTTTGGAATTTTTTATGTTAGTACATATTTTTGTACTTCCAGGGCCATTTTGGGGCTCTAAACAATGTTTCCTTGGCTTGCCACATTCAAACTATAGACGGAGTAAAAGTTTGACGACATAATTCTTAGTTCTCGAAAATACCTTTCCAATGAGCTATCACGTGCCTAAAACATAGATCGTATGCAAACGTTATGACCTCGGGAAGTTAATGTACTAACTTACCCCAACAGGGTCCACATGACTTTTGGCGTTTCATCTCCTAGGGTTAGGTTTTTGGATGTCTAGGATTTTGGCATTCATGTTTATCATAAAAAGGCCTTTAGAGCCTCATTGTAATCATCTTCTTGTGAATAAGCGTAGCTGTCACATCTCTTCTTAGAGATAAAGTTGAAACCATTCTAACAAGTCTTGCACTCTGTATTTTTACAGTCTCTGTACAATTCTTTCATTAATAGAAATCATGTATTGTTGTATCTCTCTATTTTTGGAAATCTTCAATTGTATTTCATTGTAATATCTCTGCTTTCATTTCTTTCCGAACATAATCTAGATCATGGATGAATAAACCAAGTTCGACTGAAGAAGCGTCATGACTCACCAGGGTCGAATGCTTGGTGATTACATACCCTGCATGCGAAGAAAGTGCACAGTAGACCAATACTGCGCACATTTAGAATATGACTTAGGTAGATCAGGAATAATCGGCTTGATAAGTAGGAGGATTAGACAAGAGGGAACAGTAAAGCGAGACGAGATGGGCCATACTTGAAAATATATTTAGAATATTATGAGGAGATTAAGGTATAAATTCTAGAGTATATCCCAAAGGATGAAACAACGAGACATGGAAACTAGCTACCAGGACGCAAACAGATACGATGGAACAGAGGTAGGTAGTTAGCACTTGGACAGGTGATGAAAATGTAGGGAATGAGAATCAATTATGAAAATAATTCTCCATGGCACACAATAGTTATGGCATTAAAGGCCACTATTGATGACAGGTACAGACCTTGAAGGCCATCTTGATAGTTAGCTATCGTGGGCGAGAAGTCACCGATTGAGTATTTAACATTCAAAGGCCATACTTCACTTCATTATTTACACACAACATGCCTATTATACAATGAAAGAGTCGAGTGCCCATATCATAGAGAGCATCTGAAGTTTAGGGAATTTGTGCCACATACTCAGTATGGGAGCTCATAAACACTAAGAATTTAATAAAGATAATTGTCTCCCCAAGTCAAACCCATGCATAGAACAAATCCTAGAATGTTAAGGACCAACATGTGCCTGAGTCTGAACTACTGACCAATGTGAGTGTCATAAACCATATGGTGGGAAAGGTTCCCTAACTTCAATATGTAGACTACAATTTACAGGATGAGGTGCAATTACCAGATATCCACTTCGACCCATAAGCATAGATACTTATGGGGACAGATGGAAAACAATGAGATGTTTCCCATAAATAGGCCAATCCCATCAATCAATGAGGTATACTGACATTGGTAGACTGCCTACATTTTGGCTAAGGCTTTCCCGTCAGTGTGTGCACTTGATTCTTGCTCAATCGATTGCATAGTGGATTCATTTGGCTTGACAGGCCATACCCAGTTGATTTTGTTGCTATGCACCTAGTCTTGGGCCTCGCCAGGGAAGGAAATGATCCAACCAAAGCACTAATGGCTAAGGATGTTGTGCACATGGAAGTGATCACAGTATGGTACACGCAGGGGATCCAAAGGAGTGGTGATCGTAGAAATAAATGACCATAGGGTCTGGTTCGCTACACAACTACTTTCTAATAAAATACTACGCAAGTTTCGCAAGGATGAGTGTCCCATATGAATAATCGTGGTTGCAGAATGATGTGTTGAAGTAGTTTGAATGGCTTGGGTGAGATACTTTATGAACGAATTTGTTGATGATTTCTTGAAGGTGTGGGACTTAGGCAAAGAATTCCATTATAGTTGGATTTTATTCTTTCTCACCATGATACTGTGGAATCCACCACCAATCCAAAAGAATGACACATATCATGCACAATTCTTCCCAACACCTAAGTTCCTAACGTTGCAATAAAACAAAGACAAACAGATACAGGTCGAGACTAACAAATCATTCTAGAAATGGTACACCCAACTAATTCAAGAAGCTACAACAACTCTTCAGATACCGCAAAATATCATGGACAGGTATGAGGACTACCTCAAATTTTCTTGTACATTTTATAATGTTTATATAATCCCAATTAAAAATCCGAAGGCAGAAACTACTATGCTTCCCTTTTGTATCACCAACAAAGAAATCAAGAAGGTTGTTGTTGTGTGGCTAGAAAAATTGTGTCCCACACTCGAAGATGAATTAGAGAAACTAGAAATAATAATGAAGAAAAGGCAGGAGAGAAAAAAGGCAGAGTAAGCCCGGTAGAAGGGTAAAGAATAGGGGGTTGAGCAACAACAAGTTGTGACAACCCAAGGAAAGGGAAAAGGACCTATGTGCAAGAGGACACTTGCAGATGCTTCTAAAGAAGTAGAAAAAATAAAAGTTCCCAAGAAGAAGTTGGCACAAACTACACCAACAATGACACCACCTGAAAATAAAATGCATGAAACAATTAGGCTAAGTCCCAACCTTGAGGCTAGCGACCAAGAGAACACCCCAACTCTGTCATGATAGATTGGCATTGAACCCATTATAAAGGAAATCCCCTCGACGTCTTCCATGCACACAGTTGTGCTTGATCAAAGCAAGGAAAGGGGAGTGAGACCAACATTATAATGCAGGAGCCAAAGCAATATTTCATGTCCATATCAGGCCTCATCAAGAAGCTCAAGGTCGATTTTCTAGTTCATAAAATAATGATTTGGGTCAACGCAGAAAATGGATGAACTCTGCCAACAATTGGAGCTTTCTCCAACAACTAGGTTCCCTCCCCAAGAACAAACAATGATAGAGAGCATGGATCGTGCCACTTCCCCACACAATAGTACCTAGAGATGAATTTTTTCGTTCAGTCCTTTGGCAGTCACCACCATCGATCCATCCAACTCCACAAAACCTCAGTCATTACACTACGTTGAGTTAGAGTTGGAGCAGGTTCCTTCACATGACTTGAAAACCTATATGGTCGACATTATGAATGAACTAGGGGACAAGCATTGTGTCCTCAGCCAATCGTATGAAAAATTGGAGCAAAAACATGACCAATAAATTTATGCACATAGGGTAACACAAGACATGCATCACCAAAAAATAGTTACCTATAAGGAGATTCCAACAGCCCACCAAGAGACCAACGCACTCCACACAATGGAGGTCATTACGCACAAATCATTGATCAACGCAATCAACGAGGTCTATGCACAAATTCCTCATGCCACATAAAACACTTTAGACCTCCTCGCACCACACAAACTTAGTCAAGTGAAGGAGAGAGTCTTGTACCTGGAGGCACAAAACCTCGAGCTTCAATAAAATCTTAAGCGCACTCCACAACCAGACAAAGAGGGTTGCAACAACAAATAACAATGGTAGAAGAGGAACAAAAAAAGGGGTATATGTGCATCACATATTTTGCAAGGGTGGTCGAATATAGTTTCAAACTCTGGATGCACCTCCAGAATGTCCCTAAAGTCCATTCTTTTGATGACCATATTTGAGAAACTAAGGCACAAGTAGCACAATAGCAGCAAACAATTCCCTCCTTGCCACCCGTCAAGCAATAAGATGCCATGAAAACAATTGCCACCAAACTTTGGGAGATTGCATCATCCCTCACTGAACCATAAAGGCCCTTGGGCATCGCGGTTGATGCAGTGGACAAAGCCCAGTTTCACTACCACCAACTAGCAGATGCACAAGCAACGACAACCCCAATTCTAAAATTAGTGGACCAAGTCAACCTTAACTCACCCACGATCACATCCAATGAGGTCGACGATTTTTGCAAAAATATGCAGGAGTTGGAAGAATTTTTTTTATGAGATCGACGACCCTTTCTAAGAATTCATCTAAGAACTCATTGTGATAGTGCCGTCAACCTCCTCTATCACATTGTAAAAAACATCGTTGGTTCGAGGACAAGCCAACTAATAGTGTTGGGGGCCTATTAGCACCTAAGGTTTGAATATTGTGCATGTACCACAAGTCAGCACTACTTGCACACTCAAGAATATGCACTACGCAACACCAAGTTTCAAAGTCTGCACTAGCCAAGGATTCACTTTGCATGCCAACCCGTTTTTGGTATTTTCACTTTGCGTGCCAACCCGTTTTTGGTATTTTCACTTTGCGTGCCAACTCGTTTTTGCACTACATGCGCCAACCCATTTTGTACTACACACAAGGACTTAAAGAAACCGCATGTAGACTATATCTAAGAAGATCTTCAGGAATCATTGTAATTGATTTTGTAACAACCCGACTGATCATGGTTGAGGTTATAGATGAGTTGGCAAGTTTGTTATGATTACCATGCTCTGTGGAAGATATGAGGGGATGCATGTGGATATATAAAGGCTGGGATTTTGAGTAAAGAGAGATTTTATTGTTGTATGAGAGAGAGAGAGACAAGTCATAGCTCAAGTAATGTTGAGTTTTCCCTTCTAGTTATGTTTGGTTTTGTTATGCGTGAGAGAGAAAGTAGATCAAGATCTAAGCACATGGCTCATTTATGTGTTGAATGCTAATGCACCTTGAGTAGGCTACGTCGATATTGTATCTTGTTGTCTTGAATGAATTGAATGAATGAATAAAGTCTTAACATATTTTATATCTGCATATGATGGGTTATGGTTTGAATGTGTTCCTATGTTATATTATTCTACACACTATGAATGAATGAATAGCTCATGAAAGTTTCCTATACGTTTTGTTCCTTCACACCCTGCACAACACCAATGGTCTCTGTGATTCTCATGGCATCTCAGGTGAGACCTTCTTCATTCCTTGATTGAAGATTGAATATGATGAACACCTATGGGGTTTTGTTGGTTAAATCTTATCGAACCCTGGGTCTTTAACCCCCCAACAAGAAGAGAGAGTCAACAAGATCCGTTAAGAATCAAAATGGATAAGTTATTAATTCTTTATTTAATATTGTGCTTAAGAACCCTTGTTAAAATCCATGCTTGAAGTACACTTGATGACATGGTGGAGTGTTGTTGTCGTGACAAAGTGATGATGTGGACAATGGACATGTGGTGGATGGTGATTGGATGATAAGTGGTTGGGTCTAAGAAATGGATGGATGGATGGATGAATTCAATTATGGGGTAGTTCCCTTTCCCAACCTAGTGGTATTATAGGCCTGACCTTGGTACCAAGGCTCAACAGAGTTACCCTAACTCCACATTAGGGAAGGTCCAAGAAAAGACCCAACAACACTTGAGGCATTGCCTTAGTGTTAGGGGTTTCATGAATCCACCCCCAAGACATTCATTGGGGTGATTCCTCATGGGGCTTGACTGCATTGGAAGGGGAAACCGATAAAGGGTCCTAGTTATATTAGTTGTAGACCATTTCTAATATTTCACTCCTTTAGAGTTGGGGATTTCCCAAGGTTACCCAAGTCTCTGTTAGCGTGATCCCTCAAAAGGCCCAACAAAATTATGATGGGGCCACTATTGTATTGGGGAATCCATGGAGTTACCTCAAACCATTGAGGGAGACAACTATGATCGAAGTCCAACAACAAAGAAAAAGGGACCCCACCATGATTGAAGGAAGTGTTTGCCACCAACACGAAAAAACATAAGGAAAATATGAGAGGACCCAAAAGATATCAAATGAGCCTTAGAAGGTTATGTAGCCAATGAGAAGCTACCACGTAGTAGATGGAAAAGGAAAAAAATAATCCATGTTCCTTGCATAGACTAATGGGCATCTACGAAGGTTAGGGAACACATTTTTCTTTGTTAATAAGTAGTGTGGGAGTGGGAAAACGAGGGAGATTGTAACTGCTTCTTGAGGGGAATAGTTCTAAACCATTTTGGAGGTTGTTGGCTTTCTAGCTATCATTGAGGCACAAAGATAAAAGGAGGAAGAGATGAAGGATGGGGGGTTTGAAGGAGGAAGAGATGAAGGGTGGCAGGTTCGAAGGAGAAGAAAGAGGAGGTTAGAATAAAGGTTCAACAAAGGAAAGAAACAACAGAAAAATCCACATGTTGGTTGTTGTCGTACTGCATAGTGTGTAGAAGATTGAGATAACAACCAAACAAAGGTCGAAGTACTAGTTTGTGGAAGATTGTATTGTTTGTATTTCCTTTGAGATTTTGTAAGACAAAGAGCCTTGTGACATTAAAATCACCTTTAATAATAACCAGAGCAGGATAACCATTTCAAAGTTGGAGTTTTCCCGAGTCGGGTTTATCCAGGGTATCTCTTGTGTTATCTTTGTATGTGTGATTGAGTATTTTTAATTATGTTAGCATACATTTGTTAAGAAAACATAGTCACTATAAATGCATTGCAGGTTATTCTAGATAGGCTTTTACAACCTTTATTTTTCCACATATTAATATCTATGTTGGTGAGTCATTTTGGCCATAGGATGATAATTACGAATCATATTGGTATCATATTGTAGTTCCTAACCATGGGGGGGAGTTACTAGCAAATGCTAACTAGATTGAGAAGGAAGCTAAAGGTGGAGAGTTAGTTCCATTGAACTCTAAAAGTAGTACTAGAAAAGGAAGAAAACCAAATCAATTCCAAAGCATGGGTGATGAAACAAAGACCAATGACAGCCAACAAAGGATAACATATTTGGAGAATCAAACGTCTCGAATGGTTGTGGATATGTCTCAAATGGTGCATGGAGCAGCTTAAATGAACAATACTACCAATCACTTACTTGCCACATTGGTAATAGTGAAGAAGAAGAACATGAAGCTTCTAGAGTCAACCTCCAATTCTGACAAAGAAGGTGGTGATGAAAATACTAAAGTGGAGAAACCAAAGAAAGAGGTAAGGTAATGCAACAAGGCTCAAGCACCATTCAAAATAGAGGTTAAGATTGAAAACAAGCCATATGTAGGTGACATAGATGCCTTGAAGTTGATTCAATGGTTGCAATAGTTAAAAGTTTATTTTATGTACATGACATTAGTGAAACACAAAGATCTTCTTTGCTCGGTTGAAGTTAGAAGGTCATGCTTTGACATGGTGGGAAAGTTATGATATTGCAAGAAGGCTAGGAAATGAGCAATAGTGAAAAAGCGAGAGGTGTTTAAGGACATGATTAAGCCATAGTTCTATGTTATTTGTTACAAGGAGGAACAAAAGATAAGCACTCTAAAACTTAGACAGAGACAAGGATAGACAATGCAAGAATTCACTATAGAGTTCAAAAGACAACAATCCAATTAGGGATATCGCTTAAGAGTCACAAAGTGCTTGTTAAGTACTTGGGAGATTTGCACAACCACCTTAGGTGACAAGTGATTCTTTTCAAACCTAAGACCATTGATGAGGCCTTTGCATGGATAGTACCTTGAAGGATATAAGAAGAAACAACAGTTTAAGGGGCCAAAATAAATAGATTTGTAAGAACACCCCAAAAAAGAGGAAAAAAGAAGGATAAATGTGAAGGTAAGAAGATAGCTACAGTTACACCAAAAAGCCAAAACTTTAACAAGCATTCTAAGCACTATTTATGGATGGCCACACAGAGGAGAGTTGTTGGAAACTACATCTTGAGTTGAGACCTAAATGATCCAAACAACAATAGCATAAGAAGAAGACTATATTGGTTGTAGATGGAGATCAAAGGGTGGACAATTTTGAATAAGCCATGTTCACACCATGCTTTCACCTTGATGAAAGGTATTTGATTTGGTACTAGTATGTCCTTTCTAGTTTGAGATTCTTCACACGGTTTGAGATTTGCATGGAGTTCCCAATTTGAGATTATTGTGTATTCCATTGACATGGTCTCTTGTTATTATTGGAGTGGTAAGCCCTCTCTTGGTGAACCATTTGCATTATTTGGAGACTACTTTATTGTGATTTCATAGAGTCTCATGGTATTCTTGGAGGGCACACTTGTTGGAGGTTATTATGCATTTTTTTTTGGAGAATGGTTGCAACCACCTTGTGCCATTCCCTGGGGCACACCTCTCTTTAAGAATATTTTATTGTTATTTGTTAGATAAACCTACTTAGCATGCACCCTAGCGTATTGATCTCTCATGGAAGGATTATTATGTTACTTTATGGCCAATTCAAGCTCATTGTAACATCATTCTATAACTTGTTTGACTCATCAAACATGATCACTAGGATATCATTTTTTATTAGGAGGTGGTTGAACCTAGAACTCTATAGGATCCCCTCTTTTGTAATGGTTGTTGAGTGAGATAATATTAGAGCATTACATTTCTTGGAGAAATATTTTAAAAATAATTTTTTAATGTTGTGTGAGCCTATCGTGTGAGAAACTTGTTGTGGATTGGAGTATTCTTTATGCATGAAAAGGGATTGAACCAGGGCCATCCATGTAAGAGACAACAAGTGGTGGACTTAAATTAGGTGTGGATTTTCTCCCTTTATTTATTTTGTTTTGCTTGTTTTAGATATTTTTCATCTAGTTTCTTCAAAGAGTAGCAACTAGACTTGGTAATATTTAGGCAAGCAAACACTTAGATTTGATTTTGAACTTGATACATCTCATAATCATTTCATTGCATAATTGGCAGCTCTAATCTTCAGCCATATAGGATTTTTGTAGCATGCTTTAAGACAACACTTAGATCCTTGATTATAGATGAAGTTAGGCCTCCTCATGATAGTAGATGATTCTATAAACCCAAGGATAAGCTAGACACTTCTCTACCTTCTTCATCCGTCCACCTAAAAACTAATAAATTCCATTTTTTCTAGCATTTTTTTTTAATGTTCTTTTGTATTCTAGAAATTGCATATAAATTTCTATTTTAAATATTTTATAAATTTTGCAACATATTAAATTCATAAATTTTGACTTCCAACCAAACATTTTAGTTTAAAATTTTAATTTTAAACCTAGACTAATTTGAATTTATGCTTGCTGGAAATGACATTTTAGATTTCTGTTTTAAGTTTTGTGCAATTTCAAGACGAAATCTCATTTTTCACGTTGCATAGTGATCTAGGACTTAAATTAAATTTTCATCATAGCCTAGGTTAGATTTAATTTTCTACATTCTGTAAATTGATTTAAATTTCTATTTTTGATCAAATGCATTTGTAGTGATTGACATAATTCATAAATTTACATTTTTCAAATTGTATTAGAGATTTAGACCCCACTTTTAGACCACATATTAGGCTCATTTTGTAAATTTAGCTTTCTCGCGCATAGAATTGGTCATGGTTGTACTCCATCCGCTTGTGGATCACCCCTTGTGTTCCGTAGCCCAGATTTCCTTGGCCTCCGCAAATTCTATGCAAAACTTGAATAAGGGGCAGACAATTAAATCTAAAATACTTTACCTTCAACATTTTATCTCTTAATCTATCCAATTGTAAATCATATTTGTATGATGTTTATTCATATATATTATAATCAATATTTATAAAGTAAAATGAAAAAAAATTAAATTAAATAAAGTTTGTAATATAAAAATAAATAAATAATAACTTTTTAATATCTATTAAGAATACATGTTTCTTCATTGGAGGTCATACGTTCAAATCTAGAGGAGGGTAGGATATGTATACCTTCATAGACTTTATAGTCAAATCATTGCAGGTAGGGAGTCCCTTGTCCCACAAATAAAGGGATCTCATAGACCAATTTGGTGTTGGTGTCTGGTTTGGTCGTGACCTTAAAATTAGATGATGATTATTATTATTATTGTTATTATTATAAGATAAAATGACAAGTTTAGTTGGTTATTTCAATTGTTTAGAACAAAATGTTTTAAGGTGGAGTTTGTTGTGAGGTTTTTGGTTCTAGCCCCATTGGGTTGGATGTTCTTGGGAAGAAGAGAAACCTACGATATTATCTTTGGAAAATAATAATAATAAAATGATGATCATATATTATCTTGAAGGAGGGAGGAATTATGGATGGGTAGGAAGTAGTTGTTTTTCGAAGGATCGACGAGAGGCACTATGATAATTATATTTTTCCCTCACAAGAAGAAGTGTTGAACAAGTGGAGCATGAAAAAAGAGGCTCACAAAAGTATATGGAAAGAAATATATTGAGAATGGACAAAAATCAACTTCGGGACTATAGAAATTAATGGTTGGGGTGGTGTTTTTACTCTAAAGGAGATGATCACTGCAAACATCCTTGTTTTTCTTACCCAAAGTGTTGAGAATACGAATCTACGAGTATAAGGAGGGTCGAATGGTGGGAGCCTTGAGGACAACACATGCATTCCTACCTTCCTCATGCTAGGCAACTATTTAGGCATTGTATGACTTTGGCCTACGTCATAACACCTTACATGCAACTCAGTGAAATAGGCATACCACCTAGCTACACTCCTTTTGTATGCCAGGCCCAACCCTCCCTTCCTTCTAATAAAATGGTTGGTGAGAGAACCTTATATCTACCAACAATAGAAGAATCATATTCCATTCAAAATCCAAAGCATAATAATATCAAGTAATAAAGTAAGTGAATAATGAATTGGAAAGAGAAAATATTTCATGTGTCATAATACACACCCCAACCCCATTGTTTAGGGAAAGGAAGCAAGCACATGATGGGATCATCAATGGGGCATACATTTGCAATGAATATTTTTCAAATATAATGATCATGGAACCTTCCCACCAATGTTACAATCCCCAYGAAGATCTCCATAGGGGACAAGCTCTAATCATGGAAAACTTAGGGGAATAAACCAAAGCAATACATCATCCCAAATGATTTCAAGAAGTGGATACCAAATGTAGGCATACAAAATAGCGGTAGCATGAATCCTCATGGACTAAAGATAGGGCTTGAAATCATGAATGCATCTAATCCCAATTGGTCGTAAGGGAATTATGTGAAGAAAAATTAGAGGTGTTTTCCTTGTCTTGCTCTATTATGGCAATCTTAATGAAAAAATTGGGATAGGGGAAATGAACATCAAAGAAGGTAACAATGATGGGTTTCCAAATGCCATGTACATTGAATTTGGGATATGGTCTTATCGATATCAAATAAACTATGTGCAAATCACTTTTGGATGCATTTTATGTAAAGCATATAGACACCTTAAGAGTACATGCCCAAACGAGGATGAGGCTAAGTCAAACTTAGAAATGTACACAACGGTAGAACATAAAAACTCAACAAAGAGATTAACTATTGGGTTGGGGGATAGTCACTTGAACAAAGGTAAAGGAAAAAAATTCAAGGAAGCAGCAGTGGAGTCATCCTCCCAAGAAATGGTAGGAATTTTTTTTCTCTCAAGCAATGGTAGGGAATTGTTTTCAAGAACTAGCCTAATTGGCAAGAGAAAAGAGACCCTTCTTCAAAAATACTAAAGGTTTTAACCTAGATCAAGGAATTGAGATGGTTTTGGGGCACAAGGAGAATCAATATATGCAACTATTAGAATTAGAAGAAGAATCTTTTGTGAATAGGATTCAAGAAAAAGGGAGAGAAAAAACATAGGTGCCCAAAGAAAGAAGCAAAAAAAAAAACTCTCCAATGAAGAAAAGGAAGGAAGGAATAGGGGAATGTGCTAAGTATTGAGATAACAAGAACACATTAAAGAGAAGTACAAAAGGTAGAAAAGGAACCTTATGTTACTAGAAGGATTATTTTTCATGACATTTTGGAAGGTGAAAGTTTTATATTGACCTCACATAGGATAAACTCCTCTTTTAACTTTGATCAAGATTAATTTTAAAGCATAAGGAATACACATCATTTGAGGTCTACATCTAAGCAAATAGAGGGAGGCCAAGCCATTATTGAAGTAGGTTTGGATTCACAACCTACATTATCTTATGTGCACTCGACACTAATCTAAAGATATCCTATCTTATCCTAGCATAGAAAAGGCAAAAGAAAAGAGGTTCAAGAAGGTAGACAATCTATTATTATTGGGCCCTTAGAGTAGGGAAAGCCTCCTCCAAAGGTAAGAAATGATTTTACTCTCCATTTAATATTTGTGGGTTTGGATCTTCCCACAAGAATATTTATTAGAAGGGTAGTTGAGAAGTATAATCCATATAGATTTTATTTTTTCAAGAAACAATGGTTGGGGTGGAAAAAGCTAGGAAATCCTAAAAGTCCCCTTTTCATGGGTGGAACTTTGAAGTTTTGGAGGCAACTAGAAGGATTATGAGGATTGTTCACTGGGTGGAAGAATATTGTAGAAATGTTAGATGCCACCTTCCTAAGCTCTGCCATTCACAAAACAATTGAGGAGTTTCACCCTTGTAAACATTTATGGCCTTTATGTATAGAGAAAGGAGTACTGAGAGGAATTGCTCGATAACCCCATTTTCCTAGAAAATATTTGATCTATGTAGGTGATATAAATTTTGTGTTGAAGAATGGGGCAATGTGGGGAGGAGATGGAAACTTTGATCCTTTGGTAGGCTTTTTTACCTTCAAAATGGATGAGAAAGGGTTATGTGATGTGGAACCCACTGAGATAGTGTCTACTTGGAACAACAATAGAAGAGGAGATGGAGGTTTAGCTAAAAGGTTACATAGGTTTTTGGCTTAGAGGAATTGCTAGAGAAAGTAGGTTGGATTAGATATTGAATAGTGGTGAGGGGATTTTCTGATCGTAGGCCCATATTATTCCATATTGATAAAGGAGATAGGAAGCCACCAAACACATTAAAATTTAATCCTTCATGGATTGCACCTGATGACTGTAGAAAGTTTGTAGTCAAGGAACCAAAAACATATGATGAAGAGGAGGAAGGTTCTACAATGCAACAATTTCAAGGAAATTTAGTTAGTATCAAAAGGGTGACCAAGGATTGGTTTAAATCAAAGTTCAAGGGATCTAAGGAATCCCTTCTTAAGTTGGAAGGAAAATTGGAGGTGGATTACCAAGATAAACATGTTATTATAACAACGATGTCATACAAGATCTTGAATCTATATTCAGGGATGAAATCCCTAGGGTTTGAGTTGAAGCCTAATGCTTACGAGAAAAAGCATTGGATGTGGCTCTATCACAAGATCTACAAGAGAATTAAGATATAGTGTAATAGGTGGTTATCCTTGGTTGCAATATTAACCTCGGCAACATCCATCCTTGAGGCCATCCTAGTGTATTTTATTTCAATGGCTTTCATCCCAAACATTGTCATAAACAAGATTAGAAAAAAATGTTTCTATTTCTTTTGGGTAGGGAAGAAAGAGAAAGTTTTTCTTCTAGTCAACTGGATGAGGTTGGAAAAGTCAAATAATTTAGGGGATGGGAGCTAAAAAACCCATTATTTTTCGGAAAATATCTAACAACAAAATTCCTATGAGACTTATATCAACTTAGGGAGATTGACAACAAGAAATGAAGTACACATACATCATCCCTTATCCACATAGTCCTAACTTAGGAACCCAGTCAATAAGTATGAAAGTGGTTTTATTTTATGGATGACCCTCATAATGGCATATCCTTTGATATCAGGTTTTCAAGAATGAAAAATAGGAAATGGTTAGAAGGTGAGATTGGGTTTGGATGGATGGATATGAGGGACGTGTTTAAAATATTATAGGACATAAGAATATTCCTCATTGATAAAGGTTGTCTTTTTCTTGCAAATGTCGTTAATCATGAGAAGGGAACATTTAATCCTTAGGTGAGAAGAAAGCATAAGCATTAGATTTGGAAGGAAGGATGGTGGAAGAATGGAACACTTTTGTATGTGCCTTAGTCAACACTTATTTGGGATAACTAAATTCACTGAAAAATTTTAGGGAGAAATTTTGCCCTGATACTTCCAAGCCTTTGTAAAATGGGCATATCTTGTGTATATGTGCGTATCTGTGTATATCAAGTGTGTATATGTGTATATTTGTGCATATCTTGTGTACATTTGTGCATATCTTTAAGTTTCCTACATTGATCAATATTCATGTTCCTGACACGATCTCTTAAGAACCACCTTCCACTTCAATTAAAGAATCTACTATTTGAATTTTTTTCCAAACCACTATCAACGAGATCTAATTATTATCTCACTTATTGTTGCTTGATCGCTCAGTTAAACACAATCATAGACATAGCCTAAAAAATGCATACATTTCCATTGCAGTAAATAACATACAATTGCAGATTCATACAAAGAGACAAACTTTTTTTTTAATTTGATTAAATGGGGTTATAATAATCATAAAAAGTGACAGGGATACTAAACTTCTGAGCCAATTAACGAGAATACCGTGGAAGAAATTGGATAGAAAACTATAGTATGGCTCAACTTAACATATACAAATATATTGGGACACCAAGGTAGTGAATAGAAGCTTGGGTAATTTGTTGCAAAGTTGGAGAGAGCCCAAGACAATGTGGTATGTTTTTGGCACTACAAATTTTTCTTACAATTCAAGTGTCAACAGCTTTTTGGTAAATTTAATTTCCATTCAAAGATAATACCAATCATGCCACAAAACTGGTAGGAATTCATAATCTACATGCCAATCAATGTCATATTCAACCATAAAAAAATGGCTTTAGTTGAGCAATCAATCCAAAAAAACTACCAAATTTCTATGGTCAATGGTTCCAGTACCCATGGTTTTCTAGTGTGTGATCAGTCTAAGCACCCCATCACTCTTCCACTAGTCAATCAATCCTCCAAACATTGAATTGATCATTCAAATATTCATTCGATGCTCTTCTACACACTCCAAAGAAAAAATGAATCTCAAGTCATTCTTCAAATGATGGATCAATCACTCGGAGAACCTCAGTTTGATCTTCTTCTTATGTAGTTGAATACAGACATCATTAGTGATCTCTCTAACAATTGTAGAATTCAATCTCCTTTCAACAAGCCATAGGAACATGCTCAATAAATTATACTAGTGTAGGACAATGCCAATCACCCATGCAAAAATAATGCCAAGTAAATTTGCTAGACTTGCAAAAAAAGACTAGGGCACACAATAATTGAACTTAGTGCATCAACAAACAAGGTTTCTGCAATTTCATTACATTATTTAGATCAAAACAATCATTGTTTAATACTAGCTTCAGTGGAACATGAATGTCTCTATTTACTATTGAATTCTCTAGTTATAGGACAAATTTAGCCACTTGCAAAGAAGCACTATGGAAATCCCAAACATTGTTATTTTCAACACAACTGCAAAGAATAGGAAAAAATCCCAAACTCATAAGAGAAACATTGGAAAATGCATCTCCCACATTTTACAAATTTGTCTTTGATTCTCCATTTTCCTAGTACTCTTTATTTTGAGTATGTTCGATGAATAAGCTCTAATAATGTCAAAAACACATCCAAGAGACATCTAAGCATTATTTCAGGTCCATATGGTATAAATGGTTTGATACCCATCAATGATCCATTGTTCTTAGTCTTGTTATTACCGTTCTTATCACCTTTGTATAAATTGGCCCATGCTTTCTCTCCCAACCACTGTACAAGGTGGTGGATGTGCCCCATTTTGTAACAAAATATGTAAAAATGTTATTTTGATAAAAACCTACGTATTTCTAATACTAGTATTTTTTCGGGCGGGATATGTTGGTTTGGGAGTTAGGTGATTGTGTCACTGGAATATTTGTTGAAAATTTTGTTGTTCAGCTTGGTCCCTATGTTCACAACAAAGGTTTCATTTTTATCTACCACTTTACACTTATTTGGAGCCAAATCCTTTAAGATATTGACTTGAACCATGAACTTAATGTTTTCGCTTGAGTTATTCCAGATTCAGGCATTGCCTCTGTGTTGAGCTTGTCATTTATTACATTGGTATTTCAAATATGACCTTATGTTGTGGAGATCAATTCCAATAAAAATTACAAATCCTATACTTTCCTTCCTAGTCACTTTGCAAGGTAGTGGATGGACTCATCTATAACCAACTTTGTTTAACATGTTTTTATTTGGAACAAAATCTTGGTTTCACTCTGCCACTTTGAGAAGGTGGCTTACTACTTCATATCCTATATTTAGTTTATGGGTTGGAGGATTTTCTTGCTTATAGGAGACCAATTCCATTGGAGTTCATCTCTCCATTTTGAAAGATCTCATACATTTTTCTATTTGTATATTTTTAGATAATAATGAACTTTGTTGTTTTTTTGTATATTTCACAACATCCTTTTATTGAGCACAACCTATTCCTTCTTCATCAACTTTTTAATATTCTCATTTTGATATTGTGTAACTTTGAAATAGCATTGAAATGTTTCAGTTCCATCTCAAGTAATTTGAAAAACTATTTTAGAAAAGGTTAATAGGATTTGACCTTTTAAGAGATATTTTGAAATGTTCAAGGAAAAAGAGGAAACAGATCCCTAAAATTTTGAAACGTTTCAAGCAAGTTATGAAACATTTCATACATCTAGTGCATGTTTTAGGCACCCATAATAGGTTCTTATGAATTTTAAGTTATATTTTCCAAACCCTAAAAGTGATCTAAGGAAATCCTAACCCTAAAATGACCCCTAATACTTAAAAATAAACAACCTTTGGCCTCCTTTAAGCACACCAAATACTTTTTAAATTATGTTTTTTTTTAATGTTGGCAAGAGAATTTAGCATCAGGCCTGCTTGAGGGTTTGATGACTTGGAGTGTTCATTGCTTGAGGGTTTAATTTCTAGGGTGTTTTTGGACGCATTTATGTTTTATTTTATTACTCTACACCCTAGGATTTTTCTAGGATTTATGTAATCATTTTGTGGTTATCCTTTTTGGGTGTATGTTTTCTGAGAGAATTTGGTTTCACAAAAAAAATATACAATATAAATAAATACAAGATTCTATTCTTGGTAGGAATTGTACAGATTTTATATTATTTTTCTCATGCGGGTTTCACTTTTGGTTTCTAGATCGATTTGAAATTCCAATTGTGGAATATTCAGTGAGATGTCAAACACCAATCATGGGAAGAAAACATCAAGACAAAAGGTTGTATTATCATACTTTCAAAAACCTCAATTCAAGGATCCACATTCTATTCATGCTTCAATCTCTTTTGAGCAACCTATCACTGAAAAAGATATCAACTCTTGTGAGAATGCATCTAATATCCATTTAATAGATGAGAGGATAGTTTCCTCTATTGATCAAAGTGAGATAAATACATTTTCACCAAAAAATGGCAATAAAAATGTTGAAGGCTTTTTCCTGGAAGAGGACACAATCCATTCACGAAAAAGAAAAAGAGGCCAATGGGACATAGGGAGAAAATTCTAACCTGAATGGGTCTCAAAATTTCCATTTATTGAACCAATACCTCGAAAAAACAAGAAAGAGAGTTCATAAGAAGTTGGATGCAATATATGTAGTTGGAAACTTGGAAAGGAAGTGACATTTCAAATGAAGTTGGATACAATAGAGAAGCATGTAGGAAAGGTGTATGATAAGGAACTTGTAAATGGTAAGGAGAAATGTACTATCAAATGGAAATCTTCTGAGGAATATCGACATGTCAAATATGAAGATGAATATAAAAAAAAATCAGTAATTAAGGGAAAACTTTAGGCAAGTGGAGGAACCATCACATCTCTATTTTGAAAAATGATGGAAAAAAATTTGTTACTAAGACAACACAATTAAGAACTGTATTTCACATATTATCTAAAGGTCGTCCTATGACAGATTATCCATATTACATGAAATATCTATATTTTCTTCAAGTATTGAATTTTCCATCTTCTCATTGGTCTATACCGAGTGGTTGGGAATGGGCAAGATATCTAGCCCAAGTACAAAATGATGATTTTGTGAGCACCGCCATTTTCTTCTCCAGCTAGGGTCGGTCTTAGTCGAGTCATGGCATGTGTGTCAAGGCATGCAAAGGCAGGTACTGAACAGCAAAATGGTCAAAGTCAGTAGGTGGTCGGTTGGCCATTGGAGTCGGGAAGGGATTTCAGAGTCAAAGCATGTGTAAATGGTACGGGTCTATTCCCAAAGAGTCAGGTCCTGTCAAAAAAGGAGCTCCTACGTGCCCCGGGTCGAGATAAGTTATTAATGGAAGTCACGTCGGCAAGTACAATAACCATCATCAACTCATTATGGGGGTTGGAAGAGTGAAAAATCACGGCGTTCGTATCACGTATGCCCTGTATCTCTTATTAGTTGTACCTTACACACGCGGGGTTGCCATGAAAGATCTTCATTTCATTTCGAAAACATCCAGCCACCATGAATTCAGTGCTCTCTAGCACGATTCTACCTCCCGCCTGCTCTGTTATAAATTCCATAGGTTCTACATGCATTCCATCGAAAATCATGCTTATGCATTATTTGTAGTTTTTCTCGCAAGCCCAGATTTATCAAGTTTTCTACCTTGGGCCCGTGTCATATCCATCGCGCGTCGGAAAAATACGCATTGCACCATGAAAACCTGCCAAAATGTAAGGAAGAACGCACAAAGTGGAAGAAATGTTGGGCCCAAGCCCCAAAACTTGACTTTGATCAACAAAGATTCAGAGGTCAGAACGTCCTTTGAACAATTCGGGTGCATGGATTTTTGCAAGAAAATGCAAGGATTCAATATGAGACTAGCTGAGCAGTTTGTTCTCAGTTTCGATGGATTTTGCGTAGTGATCTCAGGTGTCATTTTCCAGGTGACAACAAAAACTCTATCAACCGCAATAGATATCCCTCTCCATGATGAAAGGTGGTTCAAAGGCATGCCTTTGGATGCGCAGTTCTTTGAAGATTTCATCAAGTGAGATTGTTTAGGTGGGGAAATCGAGACAGACGTTCTGAGTATATATTTATCGGAACCTTTTCATAAATTGCTTGAAGTAATCAGAAGATATTTCACCTATGAAGGGAGATTTGACAGGATACATCTACACCACATTAGATTGTTGATGCACTTCACAGGAAAGAGGCCATTAACTCTACCCTTTTTCTTACACCAGGACCTCTGATAGATGGAGGGCAGCGCCCAGGCTGAAGTGGATAAATCAAAAAGGAAACTCTCTCATGTCTCTCTGATTAAACTGCTTGTGTTTGAGGAATTAAGACGGTTGGGAAGCGACTGGGATTCTTTCTTGCTCACAACAGGAATCCCAAAGGATCCAAAAGGGGATTTCCCTCTGCGCGCGGAAAGGGAAATATCATACTGCGCAGAGGCTGTATTGGAAGAAGTTGCACATAAAGAAAGGACGTCAGAGGCCCTGTCTCCCTAACAACAAATACCCTGGAGAAGGGGCAGGCCAAAGAAGAACAAGGAAGCTGGGGAAAATCGGGTCCCAAGTGAACCGCACACGAGGTCAACTACCAAAGAATTACTTATGTGTGTCATTCGACTCAAACCGATCAAAGGCATGAGCCAAGAAATCTAGAGTAAAATGAGAAGGAAAAATATCGAAGGCGCAGATGTTCGAGGATTGTCCCAACAGCTGAAACAAGCACAGCTCGCTATCGCTGAGCTTTACCAGGAAAACAGGGAACTGCGACGAGAGTTGGCAGCAAAGACCCTTGAAGTGTCAGCATCGCAAGGCCATGAAGGGAACATGACATGGATCAAGAGACAACTCAAAGAGGTGCAAGATACAATCGTACAGCTACGCGAAACACAGAGGTTGTCAGAAGAAAGGAATGCGAAGCATTTCAGAGAATGTGAAGCAGCCAAGGAGAAAGTCCACGCAGCCCTTGCCAGGGCTCAGAAGAAACATGATTAACTAAATTATCCTCATATCCTAAAACAAAGTGCATATTTTAACAGTTTTGAAAAAGGCATTGCCTTCAAACAGTTTTTTCGTTTGGTAACGGCCACAACCGTCAACAACCACTTGCCACGGATGCACCCCAACAAATGAGCGTGAGACGGAAATCAAGGTCGTTACAGTGGATGGCGGGAGTCTGACAGAATACTTGATCGTTCAGATATCTTGTCGAGGAAGGCATTGACACATCACTCTCCCCATGACGAGACCTTGTTGATAACCAAATCCCCGTCACGGAATACAAGCAGTCATGATGCGACTAGATGCAGTTGTTTTCTATTTTTCGAAAGGCGTCAT
>JASDQU010101370.1:229419-268970 GCA_032191745.1 Picea mariana
GTTAGAGAGCAGGGTAGCCCAAGCGACGCCCTCGCCTATATTTTTTATCTCTTCAATGTAATCTGGGTCAGTTGGAAAACTAGTGTAGATAGTGTCTATTGAATGTAGTTTGAGCTCGATCGAAATTTAATGCAAAATTCCTAAAGCTTTGACGAAAAGATTCTAATTGTAGCACTTGGATGTATTGTTTCCTTTATTTGCATATGTACTTCCTGTATTCTTTATTCATATCTATTTCTGTCTAAATAGGAACGTATTTTCGAACCTGGGATTCACTGTGCAGTGCCCTAGGATTCACACCATTTAGACAAACCGTTTCCCTCTAATTTAACTCCGAATTCATCCTCAGCGGTGCTCCGAGTTTCTTCATATGTTTTTCTCCCACCACGCACAACATTTTTTCACTGAAGATTGTTTCTCGTTGTTGGCCCTTGACCAAGTTTTGAGGAAACATTGGTCATGTTTGACCACTTTTGGGACTTCGACAGGCTGGTTGAAGATGGAGTGCCCAAGCGAAGCGGAGATCGCGGGATCTCACTTTTTTTGTGGACCCAACAAAGGGTTTTTAGGGTTTATGTAACGGGTTATGGGATGTCGGCCCATGGGTTTACCCATGTTTAGGCCTTTTTGTAATTGTATAAATAAGTAGCTAAGCGATGTAAGAAGTAGTACTGAGGATTGGCTTAGTGCATGAATACTAGTGGCTATGTGCATGATAGGTTGATTTTGGCTTAGTGTAAAAAGTTGTAAGTGCTCTATGCTATTAAGGAGTTGGCTCTATGCCTTGAACTGATTTTGAGGAAGGTGGATCTAGTGTGTTGTGCGCAGATCACTTATCCACTATAGAGTTGGGCTCTGTGGCTTTGTGCACAGGAGCAGATGAATGTAAGGAGATCGAAGACTAATAAAGAAGAAGAAGAAGTTGGTGGACGTAGCCCCACACTAGGGTGAACCACGTACATCCTATGTCTTGATATGCTTTGTGCGATGTTGCTTATGTGATTATTTTCTTAGTGTTGTTGATGTTATGTATAATGAATGCATCTGATGTTGTATCTTAGTGCTTAATGATGTGAATGAATGCTAGATCTAAGCTAATGGTGTGTGCTAAGTGATTGGAAGTGTTATATATTGGTTGTTACTACGCTGATCTGTAATAAGGGTTTAACATGTGATGTGGATAAGGTTCAAGAACTAATGCATATTGTTGGCTAAGTGCTCTATTAAGTATTGTAATCACAGATTTGTGTCCCAGCTTGATTGTAGACACTTGAGTCCTACAACCCCTCCTGCCTCTACCTCAGGTGAGACTTCATCTTCTTCGCAGGTGTTGTCAAAAGGGCCGGTAGTTAGGGTTTTGTTGGTGCGTTGCTGAAGCATTGAACTCTGGGTCTGCCCCTATGCCAACAAATGGTTCCGTTTTCGGGACCTAAAACTGTGATTGCTAGGAACTGAAGAAAAGAGAAATCTATGTGCGTAGATCTGTTGTTGTAGTGCGCAATATTCTACTTGAATTATGAAGCTCTGTGCTAAGAAAGAAACCAGATCTGAAAGAAGGAGGTAAGATCTTAAAACTTTATGCTCTGGTAAAGGTAATATTAGTGGAAATTTTTTCTTCGAAAGTATGAATCTAGATATGTTTGATAGATTTTTTCCTAGTTTGGAAACTAGGGCACAGTTAGAAGAAAGAGTTGATCTGAATAAATTTGATAGAAATAGAGAAAAATATGTTATTCCTATGCATAGAAAGAATTTTTGGACTAATAAGTGGATGTAGGAACCTAGAAAGAATTTTTGCAGATTGCAGGTACATCAATGTGATCCTAGTGCACAGTAAAAGAGAGGTTGGGGATCATTTAAAAGAAAGAGAGGATTAACATTGTGATACAATTTCAGGAGATCGAGACATCTCGCTAAAGAATTCCCTGGTATGGGTCCTATTTGTCTTTGTTGTAAAGCTATTGGTCATAAGGTTGAGGATTTCCCAAGAATGATTGCTAAATTCGAAAAGATGAACAAGAGACAAGAAAATTATCAAGAAGGTCAAGAGACTAAGATTCATACAGAGAAATCTTAGACTATGTTAATATAGTTAAAAGAAGAAATGGATGATCACAAAGACATCAGTTTACCAGAGATCCTGAAAGAAAAAACAGTGCATAGTTACAATACTAGAAGACTTCGACATAAATTGTGTATTGGATGAAGAAACACATGTGAATATTATCCTAGAAAGCACTTGGGAAATTTTGGGAAAGCCTACTATGATACCTTAATTGGTAAGGATAGGCTTGTTTAAAGGAAAGATGATAACCCTATGTGGAAGAGTTACTAATATGCATATGATTTCTCATGAAACATCAACATAAGAGGACTTTGAAGTTATTAGGTTTCTTGAGAACAATGTCCCTTTCCCTCTTTTATTAGGAAAGACTTGGATTAAGAAAGATCGGATCAGAGGGAAAGTAGAGGAGGAAGCCACAGAAAAGAAAAATCAAGAACTAAGGGATTTCATAGCTCGAAGAATAGATCGACTGATAGAAAAATGAGAAGTTGAGTCGAAGTAGCAGAATGAAAGAGAAGTAGTTGTCAACTTTGAAAGAGCGCAAGAAGGGTTGAAGGACCTATCTATGTAATAAGAAAGTATGACTACCCAGGACCTAGTAAGCAAAGAGGTATTATCTCTGACCCCTTCGAAAGAACATCAGCAGCGCGAAGTCACTACGCTAAGAACAAATAAGAATAAGAATGGAAAGAGGAATCCAGAGACTTGGGTCACAGGAAAGAAGGCAAGGAAGCTCAGTAAGAAGAAAGCCAAGTTAGAAAAACTACGGGAAATTTTAGAAAAGACTTCGCAGAAGACAAATATGCAGAACTTGAACCTCGTCGAAATAGCAAAACAATGCAGAATGGGACTTTGCCACGATGAAAGCATATGACCGTTGGAGGCATCCCGACCATTAGAATGACGCTCCAGAACGGATAGAAACACAGTTATTGCCAGAAATATCATCATTGGACTGTTGAGACTGCACCATAACGGACGAATGCACATTGATGGACACATTCTTGCCCGTTGGAGGAATCTGTTACGACATTGCTTATTTAACCCATCGGACACTGCGCCGGGACCACTTTTTGCAAACTGAGATATTCGAGCTAACGAAGAACCCATTGTATCGTGTTGTGCTTTATAGACCTTGCCATCCATTTGAGTATCTTTCTTGTCCGTTCGCCTACCCGATTTATTTTATTACAAGTGTGAATGTCGGGCGAACATAGTGTGCTAGAGAAGTCTGTGGAAGAGATACTTGTAGACCTCATGACTAAGAGAGTCACGTCTGTGGGAATACATGCATCGTTGACTGGTAGATTTCAATCATCCCCATCGACTGGAAGACATTCTGGCCGCACTACTGAGAAGTGAAGCAAGCACCATGACGATCTGGCTAACACGAAGCAGATCCCGTCGGTCTTGCTGGACTACATCCTGCCTCTGGCTGGTGCAGTTAACCATGACAGCATCCTACGGGATTTTGAGTACATGTTGATCATCGCATACATCCCGAAGGGGATATGCGTAGTTGGACCTAAGTTAGGAAATATCCCAGTGCTGAAGAACAATGACTTCAACCTCGGAGACAGGAAGAACTATGCAATGCTCGCACCACATAGGTATTTTATGAAGACGACTGGGAAGAAGTCGTGCATAGTCTCCCAGCAATGGATAGAGGAGCTTGCACAATCAATGATCTTGAATGTAATGAATATTCCCCACTTTGGTCGACATCAAGAGATTAACGCTTGCGTTAAAMTCCTCCTATCGTTCTACCATGGAGGGTATCTTTGGATCGATAGGCGCATCACTATGGATTCAACRTTGATCCACCTCATCATAGGACTGAGCATGCAGGGACCAGACCCTCACCAGTTCTACCCAGGCAAGACTTCAGATCGCTCCCTAACACAAAACATAAAGGAATCCCATGGCGATGTAGAGAAGGGAAAGCAAGGCTACAAGGTAGCCTCCATCCAGGATGGCGTAGTGCGCCTAGCTTTTCAGCTTATAGCTGGTAAGCTCGTTAGAAAGAATCACCCGACGTAGGTCACTAGATTTGTAGTAGACCTTGCAGGGAAGTGCATAGAAGGAATGCAGATGAACTGGGCGAGTTACCTCGTCAACGAGTTGGAGAAGGACTTCCGCAAAGTGCAAGATCAGGGATATGAGTTTCATTTCAGTTGGCTATTGATATTGATCGCATTTGTCACTGGGAAAATGCCGGAAGGAGCATCCTTCCCGGAAGTTGAGCCATCAAAGTTGTTAGCCGCAAGGTTCTCCACCTTGTGGTATACAAACGATATGGCGAAGCAGTGGCAATCGAACGCGGTGTTCCATGCTTACTTCCTACATATGAAGTGCACTATTGAATCATTCCCACGAATGAAACCTAACACTTTGCATGAATACAGGCCGCTAGCAAATTTTTGTGCATATCGACACTTTATCTACATCACTGCATGTAGGGATGAAAGTAAGGAGGAGTTGCAGTCCTATTACAAGTTGATCGACGAAGACATGGAGGAGATCACCAAAGAATGGCTAGCAGAGTTCCTTGTACTGGTGGAGGATGCAAAACTCTCCAACCCCGACATCATCAGAAGCCCCTTGGTCACCCGGGTTGAACATGATATATAGACTAGCGCAAAGACAAAGAAGAAAAAGGAGGAAGTGCAGAACATAGAAATTGTTGAGGAGGATAGTGCCCCAGAGGAAAGTAGGTTGGACTCACCTGTAGGAGGAGGAGGAGACGAAGTGAACCAAGAATAAGGAGAGGAAGAAGGAGAAAAGAAATACAAAGGAGAAGTTACACCACCGAAGGATCCCCCTACAGAGGCCAAAACATCGAAGAAAAGGAAGGTTTCCCTGCAGAAACCCTCAGCATGAAAGAAAACCCGAGCCAATAAGCCTTAGTCGAAGAATGTGCTCACAGTGGACGATGTCGATCTCATCATCGCAGCTATAGAAGACGCCTCAGAGGATATCCTGCAAAGACATGAAGTGAAGAAAGAAACACTGTATGACAGAATATAGAAGGAGCTCAAGGACATACAACAAGCTATCCATTCGAGTCGTGCAGTACCTACTGCGCCTTCTTCAGCAGAAATTGCAGAATTGGGGGATGAGCCCACCCAATTACGAAGATTAGCAGATGCAACATAGGCTCGACTTCGTTGAGTCCAAGAAGAAAAGGAGCAGGCTACATAAGTTGTGAAGAAACAAAAGGAGGAGGTCTTAGAGAAACTTCGAGTTGCGCAACAGGAGAAAGATGAAATCAGGGCAATGTTTGAGGAGGATAAAGCAAAGATGAAGAAAGAAAAATACCAGCTGCTTGCAGAGAAGACTGTGGTCAAAGAGGCAGTGACTAAAGCACTTCACTCTATGTCAGGCTTGGCATAGGAGGAACCAGATTCAATTGAGATGCAAGTGGAGAAGCTCGTCGAAGCCATTCAACAGCTTCAAGCAAGAGTAATGGAGATATAAATCCAAGCAGTGTCGAGACTCTGCAAGAAGTGCACGATCATAGGGAATAAACTGCCAGGAATGCAGTAGAAATAATCAGGGCACTCACCTCGGAGTGTAAGAAACTGAGTGATGAGAGTGTGCAGACCTATGAGCACCTTGCAGAAGACCCAGAGCTGAAGAAATTGGAAGCACAACTCCAAGAGGCGAAGCAGAAGACATCAACCATGCAGGCGCAGATGAAGTTTCTTACTAGAGTTGAGAAAATGACGCGATCATAGGAACAACGCATAGTCCAGCAGTAGGTTATTGCCATCAAGAGAAAATTCATGGAGGTGACACAGAGACTCTAGCCGGTGCAGGACAAAGCCTGCATGCTTTTTGAATAGATTGAAGTCCAAGGCTCACAACTAGACCAAGTAGTTGTGATGGTAGAACAACGCCTGGAAGGGCCTGTTACAGTGAAAGTAATTCAGGAGTTTGTCGAGAAGGAGGCTTTAGCGAAGCAAGAAGTCAAGGCAGCTTGAGCTAAGCTCAAGGCCTCCGAAGCAGCCTTTCCCAGATCTGAGTGACTCGAGACGAGTCATAGGTGAGTGTTGGGGGATTGTTAGCCCTTGACCAAGTTTTGCAGAAACATTGGTCGTGTTTGACTACTTTTGGGACTTCGACATGTTGGTTGAAGATGGAGCACCCAGGTGAAGTGGAGATCACAGGATCTCACTTATTTTGTGGACTCATCAAAGGGTTTTTAGGGTTTATGTAATGGGTTATGGGATGTCGGCCCATGGGCTTAACCATGTTTAGGCCTTTTTGTAATTGTATAAATAAGTAGCTAAGCGATGTAAGAAATAGTATTGAGGGTTGGCTTAATGCATGACTACTAGTGGCTATGTGCATGATAGGTTGATTTTGGCTTAGTGCAAGAAGTTGTAAGTGCTCTATGCTATTAAGGAGTTGGCTTTGTGCCTTGACCTGATTTTGAGGAAGGTCGATCTAGTGCAATGTGCGCAGATCACTTGTCCACTGTGGATTTGGGATTTGTGGCTTTGTGCATAGGATCAGATGAATGTAAGGAGATCAAAGACTAATAAAGAAGAAGAAGAAGTTGGTGGATGTAGCCCCACACTGGGGTGAACCACGTAATTCCCGTGTCTTGATATGCTTTGTGCGATGTTGCTTATGTGATTATTTGCTTATTGTTGTTAATGTTATGTATAATGAATGCATCTGATGTGGTAGCTTAGTGCTTAATGATGTGAATGAATGCTAGATCTGAGATAATGTTGTGTGCTAAGTGATTGGAAGTGTTAGATCTTGGTTGTTACTGTGTTGATCTGTAATAAGGGTTTAACCTGCGATGTGGATAAGGTTCAAGAAATAATGCATATTGTTGGCTAAGCGCTCTGTTACGTATTGTAATCATAGATCTGTGTCCCAGCTTGGTTGTAGACACTTGAGTCCTACAACCCCCCCACCTCTACCTCAGGTGAGACTTCATATGTTTCGTAGGTGTTGTCGAAAGGGTTGGTAGTTAGGGTTTTGTTCGTGCATTGTTGAAGCATTGAACCCCGGGTCTGCCCCTATGCCAACACTCTCTTAGCCTTTATCCTCTCAAGTTCAGTCACCGAGTCATTTGTTTCTATTGTTTTCTCAAACCGACTCCATATCCCAAGGTCTTACTCTCTTGCGCCAATATAACCAGAACTTATTATTTCAAAGGTGTTAAAGCTAGCCGATAGCTCAAATCCATATCCTATACCGAGACAAAGTCTCCCGAGAGAGCCCTCTCCAGGTCCGAAAGGCTAGTTTTGGATCTCAAAGTTGGTTTGTAGGTTGCCTCTGTCATTTGTTTCTTAGTCAAACGAATTTTACAGAGAGCTAACATTTCTGGCGCAGTTGCCGGGGACGAAATTGAATAAATTTTCACTGGGAAAATGACTAAAGTTGTAGTTTGACCCCTGAGGGTAACAAAGGGACAAACATCTATACTGGTTGAAACCTTTAGCCTGGTGACTCCAGTCGAAAATACCAGTAGCACCAAGTAGCATGATTCAAGAATCCTGGCTCCGAAGATGATCTATGCCAGAGCGAATCCTAATCCAAACCCTATAGAGCCTGTGTGTGATCTTGAGAAGCTTCTGCGTAGGACTAGAGAGCAAGCGTTGAACCCATTATATTACCTGGACAGAAGCCTGTCCTTACCCAAACACAGTGCGCAGAGCATCGATGACCTCGATTTTGATGCCCTGTTTGAGCAAACCCTATTCAAGTCTAAGTGGGAGACCATTTTGGACGATATAGTATTCGACTAGAAGAGGTTTCAAGCTCTGATACCTAATAACATCCCCCAAATCCATAACCCTCGTAGAGCCATAGCTGCCAAATTTTCCCCCCTCGTTCTGCCAGCTCAACTGCATGATTTGCCTTAGAATTACAGCCAGATAATTAAGCTCTACGATGTTGAAGGGAATGTTTCAGCCTAGAGGCATCTGGATTGGTTCAACGATTTCGTCGACCTAGAGTAGGTGGACTATGCAGACGTAAAAATGAGGTTGTTCATGTAGAGAATTTTGGGGGAGGTGAGGAAATGGTTCAAAGCCCTCCTGACAGCAAGCATTCAAGACTTGTCGTGTTCAAGACGTCTTTCATTTCTAGATGGGGAGACAAGAAGAACCCCTTGCAGTTGTTGATGCAGTACAATAATATAAAGAGGGCGCCAAAGGAGACGGTGCAATAATTCTCAGCTCATTTCATGAAGGTTTATAACTCGATTCCTGTAGAAGTCCAGCCACCCCCTGGGGTTGTGCAGTTGCGATATGCCGACTCCTTCGACAACGATTCTCCTTATTGTTGAGAGAAAGAAGATCAAAAAACCTAGACTCAATGATGAGTGACACAATCGAGTTTGAGGAAAACATGATGGCGTCAAGGAAGATCAAACAAATATTCAATAGGGGTGATAAGAAACCCCAAGGGGATGTGCAACCATCGACATCAAGTTCCTCAGACGAAAAATTTGACTTAATGACGAAGACCATGGAAAAACTGATGGAAAGTATGTCCATAGGAAATAGACCCACTACCCGAGAACAACACGGCCCCCGGCCTAGGAATCAGAACCTTGGAAGGGGTCAAGTCTCTCAGATCAGACAGAGGGAGCAGAGAGAACAGGGTGATTAGAAACCAATACCTCCGTTCCAAAACAATGACACAGACGAGGACTTCGACCAGATGTTCGAATACCAAATGCATTGTTGTGATGACAAGAACCCACACGTGTTTTTGACAAAGGGAGAGCATGATCAGTACATGAGCGAAAATGATGATATGATGCTCGAGATAGATGACACATTGTCTTGGGAAACAAAAGAGTTCAGAAAAGGTTATCAGAACGCCATCATGCAGTTCTAGAAGAAATATAACCTCATGAGTAAGGAGATGCCTACCGAACCTTAGTAGACAAATCTCATAAGGAAGCTTCCGACGGACACCCTTTCCACAAGCCAACTGAATCCAGACAATTCTACCAAGGATGCAACTAAAAAAGATAAGTCAAAGGAAGAGGCCCAGGAGAAAGCGCTGGAAACAAGTTGGGAAGCATGTGGAAAAGAGGTAGAGAAGGTCTGTCCCCCCTTTAACTTTGAGCATGAAATGGCCAAGATCAAAATCTCTGTCCCTTTTAATGAACTTATCAGAAAGTGTGAATACCGGTAGCAAATTATCAAAATGCTTAAAATGGGACAAACTCCCGACACTTTGAAAGTCCAAGACGATCACCTTGCCAATTTTTTTGGTCCGCGCGTAGAGGAGAAAAGCGATACCAAGGATGTTCCCCCATTCTATGTCAGTCTGAAAGTCCATGAAATGACCCTGCATAACGCCATGTTAGATTTCGGCGTGTCGCACAACCTCATGCCAAAGGTGATCATGAACGAGTTGGGTTTGGACATCACCAGGTCCTATAAGGATGTTTTTTCTTTTGATTTGAGGAAATTCAAGTGCTTGGGTCTCATCAAGGACTTGGTCATGTCATTGGCCCAAATTCCTTCAAAGAACATGGCTATGGATGTGGTCATGACAGACATACCCCCTAAGTTTGGCATGCTGCTATCCAGGTCGTGGGCTGCGAAGTTAAAGGGGACTCTGCAAATGGACATGTCATACGCCACCATTCCTATCTTTGGCCAAGATAGACAGTTGTACAGAGAAGTGTTACTGAAATACATGGTAAGCAGTAAGATGCAGCCAAATAACCATTCCATCTATTCAGTCGACACTGAGATCGATTCCTCCATATTCTACAATGACCTTAGTTTTGAAGAGGATGAAACGAGATCCATTATGACCGTTGATGATAAAACCATGCGACAAGCAGCAGAGTGCGTTGATCCAACAAACCATGTGGAGAATGAGATATGGAACATGAGTTTTGACGGCGCTATCAACAAAGAAGGGGCAGGGGCTGATGTATGGATAAACCCCCCCAAAGTGGGCTCAAAACTCTGCTCATACAAACTGACTTTTGACTGTACAAACAACATGACCGAGTATGAGGCTCTAATTTTGGGCCTTAAGGTTTTTAATTAATTAGGCACAGAAAAGATAGAAGTACACAAAGACTCCGAGCTGGTTATAAACCAGGTGAAAGGCATATATCAGGAGAAACACCCCAGGCTGAGAGCATACAAAAACTTGGTGTTGGACCTCCTCGAGGGATCCTCGGAGTATAATCTGTCAGTTTTCCTGAGGGGGAAAAATCATATCACTGACGCATTGGCCACCTCAGCCTCGATTTTCAAAATCCCCATCTTCCCTAATAGAAAATATGAGATCAAAGTCAAACACAGACCGACAGTGCCTGACAATATCAAATATTGGCAGGTGTTTGAGGACGACAAACAGGTGGAGAGATTTCTCCAAATGAGTGACGAGTTCACTAATGTAAATATTGATGATGAATGTTGTTGCGATGAAGATGGGAGGGTGGATGCGTGCAGTAATGACGACCCTTTCCAGAACCAGATAGCGAGAAGGGACATAGTACAACTAAAAAAATAGCATCATCCCAAAGGGGTTAGTGCTGCTGAAAAAGCTATTTGACGAAAATGACGTGGCTAGAAATCCCAAGATCACTGCAAATGAAGAGGACGTTGAAGATTGCAACACCGAGACTGAGGAGAACCCGAAAATATTTAAATTGTCGAAAACACTCAGTCCAAAGGTCAAGCAAGAATATGTCAAGATCATGAAGGATTTCCTCGATGTTTTCTCTTGGAGATATGACGACTTGAAGGTATTTGACACTAAAGTAATTCAACATATTATCCCTCTCAAAGAAGACCAGAGGTCTTTCAAACAAAAGTTGAGACGAATAAATCCCCTGCTACTGTCATTGATCAAAAATGAGGTAAAGAAACTCTTCAAAGATAATATTATCTTTTCTTTAAGATTTTCGAAATGGGTAGTTGATTTGGTACCTGTAAGAAGGAAGAGCAGAGAAATAAGACTGTGTGTGGACTTATGAAACTTAAACAAAGTATCCCTCAAGGATCACTACCCTCTCCCTAAAATGGATTATATCCTGCAAAAGGTGGCGGGGTCCCAAAAGATGTCCATGCTAGATGGTTTTTCGGGTTATAATAAGATCATGGTACACCCGGACAATAGGGAAAAGACAACATTCACAACACCATGGGGGACGTTCTTGTATGCCAAGATGCCCTTCGTCCTGATGAACGTCATAGCTACCTTCCATAGGGAAATGGACATAGCATTGGCTAACGAAAAGGACAAGTTTATTGTGATCTATCTGGATGACATCACAGTGTATTCTGACTCCAACGAGCAACACCTCGGGCATCTAAAGAGAGTTTTCCATAAGTGAAAAAAATTTAGCATCTCATTAAATCCAAAAAAATCACATTTCGGGATGCAAGAAGGAAAGTGTTGGGGCACATCATCTTGAAAGAGGGCATTAAGATAGACCCCAACAGGGTGGAAGGAATCCTGAAAATCAGCACTCTGCGCAGTAAGAAGGAAGTGTAATCCTTCCTGGGAAAGGTAAATTTCTTGAGAAGATTCATCCCGAACTTTTATAAAACATATCACCTTCTTGCTTAGAAAGGGAAACGAAATTAAGTGGAACCTAGAAGCCATAAAATCATTTGAAGATATCAAGGTTGCGTTGAATAAATCCCCTGTGTTGGCCAACCTAGACTTCACGAAAGACTTCATCTTGTTTTCGTTCGCCTCGAAGCATACTATCGCTGACATGCTGTTGCAGAAAGACGATCAAAACTTTGAGAAACCTATAGCCTATTTCAGCAGAACACTCAGGGATTCCCCACTAAGGTACGACATTGTGGAGAAACAAGCATACGCCTTAGTGAAGGCACTAAAGGAGTTCAGAACATACATATCACATTCCCATGTTATTGCTTACGTACCCAACAACTCAGTCAAGGATATCCTAACTCAGCCCGACCTCAAGGGAAGGAGAGGTAAGTGGATAGCAGCCATGCTGGAATATGACCTTGAAATCAAGCCCACGAAACTGATTAATGGTCAGGCTCTCACAAAATTGATGGTGCAGTCGGACTGCGGCGCTATGGGAATCAACTTCATTGTTGATCTGTCGCAGAGTCCTCGGGAAGAAGTAACTACACGGGTGTCTCGGAAGTTCGTTTGTTCCCCGTGGTATATAGACATCATCTATGTGTTGAGAAATTTACAGGCCCCTTTGGGTTTAAGCAAGACCAAGGCCATATTCTTAAAGCTCAAAGTCGTCAGGTTCTGTATCTTGGATAACTCATTGTACTGGAAAGATCCTGGGGGCATATTGCTAAACTACTTGTTGAAAAATGACACAGAACAAGCTATCAAGGATTTTCACAAAGGTGACTGCGGAGGACACCGCTACTGTAAAACTACCATGCACAAAATCCTAAGAGCAGGTTACTATTGGCATACAATATTCGTAGATGTATATAAAGAAGTTTCCAGTTGCCACGAGTGTCATATTTTTTAGGGAAGAAGAAAGTTGCAGCCCCTGCCACTAAAATCAATCTCAGTTGAGGCACCTTTCATGCAATGGGGTTTAGATTTCATAGGAGAAATAAATCCGCCATCCTCAATGCAACACAAATGGATACTCATGGCCACAGACTACTTCACGAAGTGGATAGAAGCGATCCCCATGAAGAAAGATACCGATGTAATCATCATCTAATTTATGGAGACAAACATCTTGTCGAGATTTAGATGTCCTATCAAGATCATAATAGACAACGCGGCCGCATTCAAGTCAAAGAAGATGGAGAAAAATTTTCAGGATTACAACATAACCCTAGGGCATTCTACAATGTATTACCCACAAGGAAATTGGCTAGCGGAATCGTCAAATAAAAGCTTGACCAAAATCATGAAGAGGCTCCTACAAGACAACAAGAAGGCCTAGCATAAAAAGCTTATTTATGCGTTATGGGAAAACAGGGTTACCACCAAAAAGTCCATCTTGATGTCTCCATTCCAGATTGTATATGACGCAGATGTGATTTTCCCCACCTCACTGGGGTTGCCCGTCAGAAAGTTGTTGCAAGAGCAGGAGGCCAAGCCAGATGACATGCAAAGGAGGATAAATTAGTTGATCCACACACAATAGATGAGGGAACATGTGTACAACCGATCACAACTCCATCAAGAGAGTATGAAGAAAACCTTTGACATACACTCTAAGAAAGAGGAGTTTCAGTTGAGGGATCTGGTGTTGAAATGGGACGCGAGAAATGAAGTTAAAGGAAAGCACGGAAAGTTCAACAATCTTTGGACAGGTCCTTTCAAAATTGGTGCATATCGCGTAAATAATGCTTATTTTCTAGAAGAACTAAATGGAGAGTCTGTTGGTTGGGGGCCTATAAACGATGGGTTCCTCAAACACTATCTAGTTAAATAAAGTCTGTTTAAGTCACATACCATTGTATATAGTCATTTTTTTTTGTGTCGAGCCAGTATGTCAGCATAAAATTGAAGCCCGAAGTGAAGGCCCTGAGTTTATGCTGAGTCTTTTAGGAACTACGTTGATAGGTTTAGGTTGCATTTTGTTTTTCATATGTCATATGTTTGAAATTTGAATAAGTCCCAATGGTCAGGCACCTGGTCTGTTGTTCTTTGCTACCTCGCGGGGAGGATAGCATCCCTGTTAGAGCCAACTGTTAGCGCTGCCATTTTCTTCTCCAGCTAGGGTCGGTCTTAGTTGAGTCATGGCCTATGCGTCAAGGCATGCAAAGTCAGGTACTGAACAACAAAATGGTTGAAGTCAGCAGGTGGTCGATTGGCCCTTAGAGTCGGGAAGAGATTTTAGAGTCAAAGCATGTGTAAATGGTACGGGTCTATTCCCAAAGATTTGGGTCCTGTCAAAAAAGGAGTTCCTACATGCCTTGGGTCAAGGAAAGTTTTTAATGGAAGTCACGTCAGCAAGTATAGTAACCATCATCATCTCATTATGGGGGATGGAAGAGTGAAAAATCACGGTGTTCGTATCACGTATGCCCTACATATCTTATCATTTGTACCTTACACACGCGGGGGTTCCATGGAAAATCTTCAGTTCGTTTCAAAAACATCCAGTCGCCATGAATTCAGTGCTCTCTGGCACGATTCTACCTCTCGCCTACTCTATTATAAATTCTAGATCTTTTGCACGCATTCCATCCGCAAATAGGGCTTATGCACTATTTGTAGTTTTTCTCGCAAGAAAAGATTTATCAATTTTTCTGCCTTGGGCCTGTGCTAGATCCATCACAAGCTGGACAAATATGCGTTGCACCATGACAACCTCCCAAAATGTAAGGAAGAGGGCACGAAGTGAAAGAAATGTTGGGCCCGAGCCCCAAAACTTGACTTTGATCAACAAAGATCCAGAGGTCAGAACGCCATTTGAACAGTTCAGGTGCATGGCTTTTTGCAGGAAAATGCAAGGATTCAATACGAGACTAGCCGAGCAGTTTGCACTCAGTTTCGATGGATTTTGCGTGGTGATCTCAGGTGTCATTTTCTAGGTGACAGAGGAAACTCTATCAACCGCAACAGAGATCCCTCCGCATGGTGAAATGTGGTTCAAAGGCATGCCTTTGGACGCATAGTGCTATGAATATTTCATCAATCAAGATTGTTTAGGTGGGGAAATAGAGACAGACATTCTGAGTAGATATTTGCAAGAACCTTTTCGGAAATTTCTTGAAGTAATCAGGACATATTTCACTTGTGAAGGGAGATTCAACAGGATACATTCGCATCACATTAGATTGTTGATGCACTTCACAGAAAAGAGGCCATTAAATATTCCCTTTTTCTTACACCAGGACCTCCTGGATATGGCGAGAAACGCCCGGGCTGAAGTGGATAAATAAAAAAGGAAACTCTCTGATGTCTCTCTGATTAAACTTCTTATGTTGGAGGAATTGAGACGGTTGGGAAGCGACTGGGATTCTTTCTTTCTCACAACAGGCATCCCAAAGGATCCAAAAGGGGATTTCCCTCTACGCACAGAAATATAAATATCACACTGCGCAGAGGTTGTATTGGAAGAGGCTGCATAGAAAGAAAGGATGTCGCAGGTCCTGTCTCCCCAACAACAAATACCCCGGAGAAGGGCCAGGGAAAAGAAGAAAAAGGAAGCTGGGGAAACTCTGGTCCCACGAGAACTGCACGTGAGGTCAGTTTTCAAAGAATTAGTTATGCATGCCATTCAAATTGAACTGATCGAAGGTACGAGCCAAGAAAGTTGGATTAACATGATAAGTACAAATATTGAAGGCACAGGTGTTTGAGGATCATCCCAACAGTTGAAACAAGCACAGCTCGCTATCGCCGAGATTTACGAGGAAAACAAGGAATTGCGACAACAATTGGTAGCAAAGACCCTTGAAGTGTAAACATCGCAAGGCCACAAAGGAAACGCGACATGGCTCAAGAGACAGCTCAGAGAAGCACAAGATATGGTCATACAGTTGTGAGAAACACAAAGGCTGTCAGAAGAAAGGAATGTGAAGCATTTCAGAGAATGTGAAGCGGCCAAGGAGAAAGTTGGCGCAGCCCTTGCCAACGCTCAGAAGAAATATGATTAACCAAGTTATCCTCGTATCCTCAAACCGAGCATGGATATTGATAGTTTTGAAATAGGCATCACCTTCAGATAGTTTTGTCATTTGGTAACGACCACGATCGTCAGCAGCCACTCACCATGGATGCACCCCAGCAAATGAGCGCATGGCAGAAATCGCGGTCATTACAGTGGACGGCGGGAGTTTGACAGAATACTTGATCGTTTGGATATCTTTTTGAAGGAAGGAATTGACACATGTTAGGGTCCTAACCCGCACATAGGTAGAACAATATATTTAGATGTAATAAAGGTCAATATTAATAAGCCCTTGTAATAAAATAGAATAAGTTAAATGTAAGAAGACCTAATAGATCTTCTGCTTCTAGAAGGATCTTCCTCTAGATGCTTCTTTTGATAGACATATTTAGTATAAATAGGAGTCGAGGGTATGATAACACTAGCTTGGATATTATTGTAATAGAGCTCTACTCAACTGAAGGTTGCCCCCTCGAAGAGGCCCATGAACATTGCTTTCAGAATCAAAGTGTTATTTCTGTTATTATTCTTGTATCATTTCAGTGCTATTGTGGTGATTGTTCTGGTTATATTGTTGTTATTCTTCCATTTCTAGCATTTTATTTCTGTTCTGCATACTTTTATATCTGGTATATTACAAGTGGCATCAGAGCACTTTCCTCGGCAGAATGTGTGGGTCAAATTTTTTTTCAGGGTAGAGACGTATTCCGACGTCTTTAAGCCACAGAGATCTGTTGTTACGCGCATAAACCCGTGATTGAGGGATTCATACACGCAGGAAATACAAGTGGTACTTAAGCAAACATCTGTTGGCCACCCTTGTAACCCCTGTTGGTACCCCTTCAAGTGGTAGCGCATCAGACAAAACCTGTGTACAGATCGGCCTAGATTACCTGAAGCACTCTTTAGATAAACCGATCGATCGCCTCACTGCTATAGTGTCACCGAGAACAGCACTTGGGAAGATACTCTCTAGTACCTGGGTAGTCGGGTAGTACGGATAAGGGTATGGTCTATCCTCCTTAGTTAGTGCCCTGAGATATTGGTCCGAGTACTACTGTTGGACCCCGCACGAATATCAGAGAGCTATAGCACAGGGAAAACTCTTTCCTGTAGAACCCTTGAATACCTAACCCTTGGGGACAGAAACATAAACAAATTAAAACAGACAAGATCTATTGCCGCGCAACTGTGTTTGGGTTGACAGATCACTACACAGTTCTTCCTGGTTAAGCATCTGGGAATTTCATCACTGCAGTATTCTTTAGACTGGAGTATAACTCAACAGGTGTAAAAAAAAAAAAAAAACTGAAAATTGTTTCACCATTATTTGAGACCTATTCCATTGTATTCATCTCTTCAACAAAAGTTTTGATCCCACCTACCTCTTTTCGGTTCCCTCGTCCTCATGGCCCATACCCGTAGCCAAGACTTGGAAGCTCGCTCCAATACCTTGCAATCTAGTCTCACTAAGACCCAACAAGAAGTGAAACACCTCAGTGCCAATGTTGTCGCCATCAATACAACCATGCAGTCCTCAATGGAGGAAATCAAACAAGACCTGACCAACCAGCTTGAATCTATCTTTTTGTCGCTCTGCACCAAGCTTCATATCCCTACAGATAACCCTTCCTCTGACTCACCTCCAAATACTAACGGTTAACATTCCTCTCATTCCCATAACTTCCAGAACCATCACTTTCAACGTGACCTATGCCTTCCGCGGGTGGATGTGACCAAATTTGATGGCTCGGACCCCACTGGTTGGGTAACCCAAATGGAACATTATTTCTCTTTATACGGCATTACAGATGACTTGGCCAAACTCCGGTATGGTGTTCTCCATCTAGATCAAGAACGTTGGCAATGGTGGCAATGGATAAAAACTTCTCGTCGAGGGTAAATTGCTTGGACACACTTTGTGGCAGATCTTTATGAACGCTTTGACACTGACACCAACCATTTGGGCTATTTGAAAAAGTTGAAACAATTAGGAACAGTGGAAGACTTTATAGATGCCTTTGAGCGCCTGGATTTTCAGACATAGGGCATGTTTGATGCCTTTTTTCAAGAGTGTTTTATCAGTGGCCTCAAGGATGAGATTCGATCCCATGTCCTCATGGCTCGGCCTCAGAGTTGGATGGAGGCTAGTAAAAGAGCTAAAGAAGCACAACAGGTTGTATCTTCTCAAAACCGAAAACCCTCCTCTATCCCTCGCCCTAAACTAGTAAATCCCACTACTCCCTTTGCTCCACTAAAGATCCAAAAATTGACCAAGGCTGAAATGGCTGAACGCCAACTCAAAGGCCTTTGTTATAATTGTGATGAAAAATATTTCCCAGGCCACAAGTGTAAGGAACAAAATCTTTTTATGGCCATCTCTAAGGATATTTCAGAAGAGGATGTAGAAACTCTCCTTGTGTCTGAGTCACCTGATTCCACTGACATAACCCCTCCCTCAAACCCTCCCGAAGTAGAACTGGTCATTTCCCTCAATGCTCTCACTGGCTTCTCCACTCCCCAAACCCTCAAGCTAATCGGTTACATCAAGCATCGGAAGGACATCATTTTGGTTGATAGTGGCAGCACCCATAATTTTATTCATCGCCACATTGCCCAAGAAACTCATTGCTACATCCATGCCGTCAATAATTTCCAAATCATGATTGCCAATGGTGGTTCCATGAAATGTGGAGAGCGTTGTGAAAATGTGCGTCTCCAAATTGGTGACTACCACCTGAAATCCCATATGTTTACTATCGACATGGGAGGTTGTGACATTGTGTTGGGTGCAGACTGGCTAAGGAATTTGGGTCCCATTCTCATGGATTTTAAGGACTTAACCATGTAATTCGACCAGGAGGGACACCAATATAATTTCCAAGGCATCATCGCTGGTTCACCTGAGATCATTAGTTCCCATCGCATGGAAAAGCTGCTCAAAAAATATCATTCTGGTGTTATCTCCCAACTCCATGCCATATAAGCAACATAGACACCCTCGGTTCCGCAAGACCTACAAGCCATCCTTTCTAAACATCAATTGGTCTTTTCCACTCCCCAAGGACTCCCTCCTTCTCGTGGTGTTCATGATAATTCCATTCCCCTTGTACCCGGAAGCCTTCCTCCCAATATCCGTCCGTATCGTCACCCCTTTTCCCCAAAAAATGAAAATGATAAAATGGTCCAGGAACTCCTTAATGCAGGCGTTATCCGCCCTAGTACGAGCCACTACTCTTCTCATGTGGTCATCGTCTTGAAGAAACAAGGTTCTTGTCGAATGTGTCCTGACTTCCGTGCCCTCAACAAACTTACCATTAACGAAAAATTTCCCATTCCTGTCATTGATGACCTCCTAGATGAATTGAGTGGCACCCAATTCTTTACTAAACTTGATCTTCGTTCAGGCTACCACCAGATACGTATGAAATAGGAAGACATTCCCAAGACTTCCTTTAGAACTCATGAGGGCCACTATGAGTTTTTTATCATGCCCTTTGGCTTGTGTAATGCCCCCTCCACCTTACAAAGCCTCATGAATCATGTCTTTCGTCCTTTTCTCCCCCATTTTGTCTTAGTTTTCTTTGATGATATCCTCATCTATAGCAAAACCTGAATAGACCATATTTCTCATGTGGATCGAGTTCTCCATCTACTCTCTCAGCACTAACTTTTCCTGAAACAGTCTAAATGTGCTTTTGGTGCCTCAGAAGTAGAATACTTGGGTCATCTGATTGGCAAGGATGGAATCGGGGTGGATCCTAAAATGATTGAAGCTATGCAAGACTAAACTCACCCAAAGACTCTCAAGAGCTTACGTGGATTTCTGGGCTTAACAGGGTATTATCGCAAGTTTGTTAAGAATTATGGAAATATTGCAGCACCTCTCACTACTCTCCTAAAAAATAACTCTTTCACTTGGACTCCAACCGCTGCTCAATCTTTTCACACCTTGAAGATGGCCATGTGCACCACTCCAGTCCTGGCCCTTCCTGATTTCACAAAGACCTTTGTGTTGGAATGTGATGCCTTAGGGAAAGGAATTGGTGTTGTTCTTATGCAAGAGGGTCTACCTTTGGCCTTTACCAACAAGAAACTATCTGAAAGAAATTTGGGCAAATCCATCTATGAAAAGGAAATGTTGGTTATTCTGCATGTCGTTTATCTGTGGCACCCTTATCTCTTGGGACAACATTTCCAAATTAAGACAGACCATCAAAGCCTCAAGTATTTTCTGGAACAACGCATTTCCTCCCTAGAGAAACAAAAATGGGTGACTAAGCTCTTTGGATATGATTATGAGATCATTTACAAGAAAGGCAAAGACAATGTGGTTGTGGATGCACTTTCCCAAAAATATGAAGATGAAGGATCCCTTTTTTCTCTTTCCTTCATTGTACCAAATTGGCTCCAATTCAGTCACCAGGAATGGTGACAACATCCCAAAAGTTCACATCTGATCCAACAATTGCAGTCCAATGCTCCAGCTTCCCCAGGGTACTCTTAGCTCCATGATGAGCTTTGATACAAAGGTCGTTTGTATTTAATTAAACAATCAAAGCTTAAATCCACGGTACTTTCTGAGCTTCATGCTAAACCCACAGCGGGGCACTCAGGGTTCACCAAAACCTATGACAGGGTCAAACGTTCCTTTTTCTGGGATGGTATGAAACAAGACATTCGTAATTTTGTCACTGAATGTGATGTGTGTCAACGCAACAAGGGAGAAACAGTCAAATCTCTGGGCACACTACAACCGCTCTCGATTCCACCTGTTATTTGGAAGGATATCTCTATGGATTTTATTACCGACTTACCCAAATCAGAAATAAATCAGTCATCATGGTGGTTGTTGATCGCCTTTCCAAGTATGCTCATTTCTATGCTCTTCAACACCCGTTTACAACATCCACGGTGGCTCAAATTTTTAGGGATCGGGTCTTCAAGATTCATGGCATGTTGCACTCTTTGTTTCTGATCATGACCCAACTTTCACAAGCAATTTTTGGCAAGAACTATTAAAGCTACAAGGCACCCAATTGCATCTTAGCTCAGCTTATCATCCCAAAATGATGGTCAAACGGAAGTTGTCAACAAGTGTTTGGAAACATATTTGAGGTGTTTTTCCTCAGAAAAGCAAAATCAGTGGGCTCAATGGTTACTCCTAGCTGAATGGTGGTACAACACTTCATACCATACAACTACACGCATGACTCCTTTTGAAGTGGTATATGGACAAAAGCCACCTTCAGTTCTCTCATACTTACCTGGTGTCTCGAAGGTCTAAGCGGTTGACCAAACACTTACAGTTCGAGAGGCTATTCTCCATACCCTCAAAGAGAGTTTGGTCATGGCACAGAATCACATGAAGCAACAAGTAGATCAAGGTCGCTTTGAATGTCAATTTGCAGAAGGGGATCAGGTGTTTATTCGACTGCAACCTTACAAGAAAAATTCCCTCAAGGTCGATCATTGTCAGAAGCTAGCGCCCAAATTTTATGGTCCTTATACCATTCTCAAGCATGTGGGACAAGTAGCCTATCAGTTAGCTTTTCCCAGTCATTCGAAGCTACATCTTGTTTTTCATGTTTCATGCTTAAATAAGGTGATTGGAACTAAGTGCCAAATTCAAACCAACCTTCCCAAGTTAGCCGAAGAAGTATCCATTTGGCTACAGCCACAAGCAGTTTTGGACCAACATGAGCATCGTCTGCGTCAGAGAACCATCAAAGAAGTGTTAGTCCAGTGGAAAGATACAACCCCAGCAGATGCCACTTGGGAACCAGCTATCATTCTGCAGCAATTTCCACATCTCAAGCCTTGAGGACAAGGTTGTTTTTAAGGGGGAGGACATGTTAGGGTCCTAACCCGCACATAGGTAGAACAATATATTCAGATGTAATAAAGGTCAATATTAATAAGGCCTTGCAATAAAATAGAATAAGTTGAATGTAAGAAGACCTAATAGAAACTTCCGCTTCTAGAAGGATCTTCCTCTATATGCTTCTTTTGATAGACATATTTAGTATAAATAGGATTCGAGGGTATGATAACCCTAGCTTGGATATTATTGTAATAGACCTCTGCTCAACTGGAGGTTGCCCCCTCGAAGACGCCCGTGAACATTGCTTTCAAAATCAAAGTGTTATTTATGTTGTTATTCTTATATCATTTCAGTGCTATTGTGGTGATTGTTCTGGTTATATTGTTGTTATTCTGCCATTTCTAGAATTTTATTTCTGTTTTGCATACTTTTTGTATCTATTATATTACAACACATCACTCTCCCCATGATGAGACCTTGTTGATAACTGAATCCTAGTGGTGGAATACAAACAATCATGATGCAACCAGATGCAATTGTTTTCTATTTTTGGAAAGGCGTCATGCAAAGAGTCATTTAGCGTAGAACAGTCAGTTTCCTAAATTCTAGAGATAGTAGCTAGAGAGCAGGGTAACCCAAGCGGTGCCCTCGCCTATATTTTTTATCTTTTCAATGTAATCTAGGTTGGTTGGCAAACTAGTGTAGAAAGTGTCTATTGAATATAGTTTGAGCTCAATTGAAATTTAATGCAAAAGTCTTGAAGCTTTGATGAAAATATTCTAATTATAGCAGTTGGATGTATTGTTTCCTTTCTTTGCGTACGTACTTCCTATATTCTTTATTCATATCTATTTCTGTCTAAATAGGAACGTATTTTCAAACCTGGGATTCACTGTGCAATGCCCTGGGATTCGTGCCATTTAGACAAATTGTTTCCCTCTAAGTTAACTTCGAATTCATCCTTAGTGGTGCTCCGAGTTGCTTCATATGTTTTTCTCCCACCACGCACAACGATTTTTCACTGAAGACTGTTGCTTTCTTAGCCTTTATCCTCTCAAGTTCAGTCACCGAGTCATTTGTTTCTATCATTTTCTCAAACTGATTCCATAGCCCAAGGTCTTACTCTCTTGTGCCAATATAACCAGAACTTATTATTTCAAAGGTGTTAAATCTAGCCGATATCTCAAAGCCATATCCTGTACCGAGACAAAGTCTCCCGAGAGAGCCCTCTCCAGGTTTGAAAGGCTAGTTTAGGATCTCAAAGTTGAGGAAAAATATTGATAAACATATGGATATATATTTTAGATTATATGTAACAAAGTATGGCATTAACAATTTTCCATATGAAAGAGCACTAGCTCTTTGTGATAAGATTGTGATAGAATGGGAGAAAAAAAAATAACAAATTTCTCTAATGAACTTGATATGGAACATAAAGCTTTGGAGGCTTATAATAATAGTCCATCTCGAGAAGATTGTGTTCAAAATGAAGAAAATGGGGACCAACATGAGAACTAGGAAATTGATATACCACAAGATTTAATCTAATGCAATATATATGAGGGCCGAGAGGACACTTTGGTATACATGTTCCATTGGTGGTGCAAGAAATTGTGAATGGAATAACACAAATAATTTTATTCTTGTTATTTGATTGAATTTGTTGTTCCTCTATTTTTGTAGTAGGTTGGAAAATCTTTAGCATAACAAGATTATTATACGCCAATTTGAGGTTGCACTTCAAGTAAAAATAGTTTATGTATTTTGTATTTTTCATTGTAACATTGGAGCCACATTTCCTTGTTGCAAGTCATTTTAAGATTGATGTTTCGATACTTAACTATTACATTGTCTTTTTCTTTCTTGTGATAGGATATGAAGTCAAGATCTATCTCTTTACATAGATAGTGTCCTAGTATTAAAGGATAAATAACTAATTTAACAATACTTCCACTAAGTAGGAATGGGCTCATTCAAGTAGATGAAATTTCTTTGATGTTTAGCTCTAATATCTTGGAAAATTTTAATGGTTTGTTTGTTTGTTGCATTTGGAGCATTTTGAAGTTTGAAATTTTGGGTTTATTTTGGTTAAAGATTTTGTTTATCTCTTGAATGATTTTAATTCTCATTTGATTGACTGAACCCTTTTCTATGGCATCCTTGGTTTTATTTGATTTCCATTGATTCAAGAGTTTGAGTTAAAGTTAAATATCTTTGTTGAGTAAAAAATAGTTTACTCATCTTTTTGTTATGTTTATGTGATAACATATGGTATTAGGCTTAATATATGGCTTTGGTTATTCTCTAGGTATTCAATGTGTTTTCCATAATAATTATTTATTTTCTTTATATAATTGACAGTTCAAGGAAATATTTTTTAATTTCCTTTCACTTTGTAGCATGACTTAAGCATCTTCACCTTTTAGAATCTAATATGTTTATTTTATATTTTCTTTGAAAATACTTATTGGTTATTTAGAAAGGGAAATGAGCTCCACTTAGCTAAGTAAAGAGAAAAATGGTATATGCACTAGGTTCCTATGTGTTCATCGTAGGAAGCATATTATCATGAGATCAACATTTCTCTAATGCAATTATACTTTTGATGCCAAGACTAAAAGAGCATTACATGTAATCAATGGAGGATGAGAGAATGTTTAGTGCACTATCATTCTTGAAGTCAAAGTTGAGGAACAAGTTTGATAAGAATATGGATACATGTTTAATATTTTATGTAACAAAGTGTGACATCACAAATTTTCCATATGAAAGAGAACTAGCTCTTGGTGATCAGATTGTGATAGAAGGGACGAAAACAATAAAACAAGTTTCTCTAATGAACTTTATATGGAACATAATGTTTTGAAGGCTCATAATGATAGTTCATCGAGAGAATAGTGTGTTCAGAATGTAGATGAGAACTGGGAAATTCATATACGCCAATATTCTATATAATCCAATATACATGAGGAGACTCTTATTTGGTATAGTTTTTCCATTGGTGGTCCAAGCAATAGTGAATGGAATAACACATGTGATATGATTCTTGTTATTTATTGACTTCAGTGTTTCTTTGTTTTTGGAGTAGGTTGGAAATTCTTTATGGTAATAAGATCACTATATGTCAATTTGAGGTTTCATTTCAGGTAAAAATAGGCTCTGTAGTTTGTACTTTTCATCGTAACATAGAATCTACATTTCCTCAATGCAAGTTATTTTAAAATTGATGTTTTTATAATTAACTATTACATTGTCTCTTTCTTGTCTATGATAGGAAATGAAGCTAGAATTTGATGAAGTCGGGACCTATTTTTTCACATGGATAGAGTCCTAGTATTAAAGGATAAATAACTGATTTAACAAGACTTCCACTAAGTAATAGTGGGCTCATTCAAGTACATGAAACTACCTTGATGTCTTGCTCTGATACCTTTGAGTATTTTGGAGCATTTTGAAGTTTAGGTTTATTTTGGATAAATATTGTGTTAGTCCCTTGAATGGTTCTATTTCTCAGTTCATGCTTAAATGTACTCTGTGTTGTAGCTTGATTGGTTTCATCTGATTTCCATTGAAGGGTTTGGGTTAAAGTTAAAGACCTTTGCTGAGTTAAATTTTTTTTTTTCATCTTTTATCATGTTTACTTGAGAAACATATTGTATTAGGATTAATATACGACTTTGGTTATTCCCTAGACATTCAATATGTTTTCCATAATTATTATTGTTTTATTTATATATTTGATGATTCAATGAAATATTTTTTTATTTCTTTTCACTTTTTGGCAACACTTAAGCATCTTCAATTTTTAGAATCTACTAAGCTGATTTCATATTTTCTTTCAAAACACTTATTTGTATGAGCTTTACATAGCTAAGAGAAGAGAAAAAAAGGTCTATTGATGCACGAGCATATTCTCTCAAACAAATCTTGTTGATTAGACCTAAGGGGTCTTTGAGTTTACTAAGGGAGTGGGTTCCCTAAATATGTAATTTCTAGAAGAGATGAGTCTTAGGCATCTATTAAAAGTTTTGGAAGATTGACTCATTAGATGATAAGGTTAGTTAATTGAGTTGGTTGACTAGTGTATGATGAATCTGACTTGTTAGAAAAAATTGTGGATCTAATGAATATTAGAAGTTAGTTTAGGATCTGAAACAAACTTAGTTATTAGTCTTGAATGTATAAATGCATTGTAATCCTACGGGAATAAGTGTGGCCAAATAAAGTAAATCAGGCCAAAAAGAGGTGCAAAAGTGTAGGAAGCTTCTAAGTAGATATGTATGTACATGTATTTGATAAATAGAGTGAGTTTGTGTTTTAACTCTTGAGACTTGTATGTTTATAAATTATCTCAGTTATGTAAGAGGGTAATGAGATTGAACCCATCTCGTAGAATGGAAGAATTTTCAATATCTGTGTAAACACCGGAATCATGAATGTATCTGAACAATAAGTTAAGTGTGGAGTCATTGATTATGGAACATCAGGGTTTCTGTGTGAATTAACCCTATAGAATGAGAAGCGAGATTAGGAAGATGAAGTTCCCATGAACTTCATGAGATGAATGACCAAAGAATTCTTGTGTGTGATATAGGCATATGAGTCTTTTGTTTAAAGACTATATGTTAAATCTCTATGTAGTATGGTCATTGTGTTAAATGTGTAATGGATTGGAATGAGAGATCGAGGTTCTTTGTGTGTAATCCATTTTAACAATGAAGGAAATGCATAGGGTTTTTGTGCATATCTTCCCTAGGAAATTCATGGTGGAAGAATTCATACTCAAATAAGGTGATTCTTATGAGTTGAAGAAATTGAGATCAAGTTTGTGCTACAGAGGAAACATATTCCATACAAGCAAAGAAGTCATGAGTATGGTCAATGGAAACACATTGGAAGTTTATGATTAATAACAGAGGGAATCGTTGGGTTCTATGTATGAGCTTATGAAGGAACCAAGAAGATGAGTGAACATGAACAAATCGATCTTCAGTGATTGTGTAGATGTAGGGGTTTATGTGTGATTGCTAGATGGCGTTTCAATAGACATTTGAATCTGAAGCTACAACAAAACTTGCATTGATAGAATCTGAACCATGTGTTGGGAGTAGTTATAATCTCAGCATAGAAACGAATTGGATACACATTTTCCCAGCTCACACCTCTCCCAAATCGAGGGTTAAGTCGTTGGTGTTGGAGCATTGACTATTGAGTATTACATCCAGACTACAATGTGAATTCGTGGCAATGGCGTGGTAATTTCTTAATGAGTTGTAATATTCCAAATCCAGGAGAAGTGTAGATTCAAAAGCATTGAAGTGATTCTGCATGGAACAATTTGGGTTTTTTTCTCTGCTCAAATACAACTCCACGCTATGCGCCAATGCTTGGACCAATGAACATGAACATGAAGCGTTGTCAATCTTACAATAACTAATTCTAATAACACTAAACAATTCTGGTAACAACTATTGGTTCTGGCAGCAAGCTTTGATCCATGTAATGCTTATCAAATTCTTGTAGAAGTGCATTGTTTTTCGTAAAGTAGAGTTGGGCTTGATAGCAATCATAGCTGGTTGTTGATCTAGTTATGAATTTTATGAAACATTAGATAATCCTCGGGTAAGTGTAGGTTTGTGGTTTAGGCCTGCATCAAGTGGTATCAGAGCAAGAAGATTATTGCGTGCATTGTGAGGGAGAAATTGGAACACAACAAAGTCAAATTTGAAGCAGTGAAAGAAGTAGCAGACTTAGAGAGTGTTTTCATCTGAGTTCACTACTACCAAGACTCGCTGAAAGATTGTGGAAGAATCACCCAACCATTGGAGATCGCAGTCTGAGAAAGAGTAACATCCATCATTTTAATTGAATTACTGTGTGACAAATTGAATGAGGAAATGAGTGTCTATTGATCATAGATATGCAGGAAAAGTGATGGAGAAACACATTGTAATCTACTGAAGAGAATCCACGATTTGGATACAATCGTTGACAATGAAGACCAACCTGTATGTTGAAGGGCGTGAGGTGATATCCATTATTTTGTTTGGATTGCATTAAATAAAGAGAAGCCATCATTTGGTTGATGGCGTTGCCACTATCTATCGAAATTGTATGGACACATAAAAAATGGCATCGTTGCTATTGAGGAGCCCTACCAGATATCTCATCAGTGTTTTGTCTATATAGATCATAACCCTTTAATAATGTATCCTTGAAATTACGTCAGTTGTTGTGCAGAACCTGTGTGTTGTGGAGGTTTGTGCATATAGGATCTTTGTAGATGTTTGGTTACAGAGCCAGAGAATCCTGTGCAAGGAAAGGGTCCTGCAGATTGGATGGAAGTACATGTAGTGTATCTAGAGAAATAATGGGGGGCAGAGAGCCCATAGTAATAATAGTGGAAGTCATTCAATGTAAGTGGACTAGGTCCACTATATTATTAAATAAGGCCCACTATGATAGTTAGATATAATAAATCTAAGAAGGTTCTACTGCTATAAGGTTCCTCCTCTAGAATGTTCTTAGATGGTTGGTAGCACTATATAAAGGGGTTAAAGCAATATAATGTGAACAAAAGAGAAGTATTTTATTTGGAGCATGTAACTCATTAGGAGGTTTCCCCATCGAAGAGGCAAGTGAGCAGAAGATGATCACTTCCATAATAGGATCCATTGTATGGTGTTTCTCTACCTCAAGGGTTTTCATAATAAAAAAGTGAGAGTTTTTCTATATAGTCTCTGAATATTTGTGGTGTTTATATAAGCAAGTCTTTGGTTCTTAACAATTGGTATCAGAGCACTTTCCTTGGAAGGAATTGTGGGAATGTTTTTTTTATTTTGTAGTTTTTTCGAAGAAGAAAAAGAGGGTCATGACACTTTGGACAAATTCTGTAGATTTCTATGTGGAATTTGAAAAAATGGGTTGTATATATGATATCCTCTCAGAAAAACAACCAATTTTAAAAAACAAATCGTCTGAAACGAAGTCCGAGAGCGAAGTTATTGACATTTTAAAATATGCATTTTTTAGGGTTTTTTGTGGACGACCACACGATTTTTCTTATTTATGTAGCCCCTGGGGATGATTTGGCTCAAACAAATTAAATATTCGATTTCATCTCACAATTTCACCCAATTTCAAAAAAACAATCGTCTGAATCGAAACTTTGAAAGTGAAGATATAGTTGATTTAAATTCAGCGAATTTTTTTGGGTTTTTCATAACGACAGCGGGACTACAGAGGTCATAACTTTTCACATAGTGCTCAGATTTCTACCAGATTAGTGCCATTGGATAGATAATTTTAATATATTTCTTTTGGTATATTATGGGTGGTGTTTCAAATGGATATTCAACTTCTCATGGAAATTAGACGAAAGTTTTAAGCCCTTGAGACAAAAGTTCATAGAGGGAGATGTAACTTGGAGATCATCAACCAGAGATATAACATGAAGATCATTGGTCATCGCATCATGGAAGAATATAATCAAGAAACATATTCTTAGTCTTATTGGGAGGTCAAATGTGATGATTGGTATATGGATAGTTGTCATTTTTGGGATGAAAACCACTTTCATATTTTATTTGATGACTCTACTCCACCTTATGTAGAGAACATCAATGTGACAAATCAAGAGTCAATAAGGACTACCAGTGTCCTGCCTACATATTATACAGTGGTATTTTTCCTTCCAAATTCAGTTGCAACCCTTTCCAACTATGTGGATGGATCTGCATATTTGGATCCAGCACATGACCAATGTCGATATTTGGAGCATCATTTTCAGGTGGCTTTTGAGATCCAATATCTTCAGTGTAGAGTTCACCATGAGCACTTGGACATGGGACCCAAGTTTACAGTGGTGGTTGGACTACTTTAGCATGGTGTCTCGCATTTCTACATGGGACCCTGGTTCTCTAGCCTACTTCAACACTATGGTCCACACTTATCCATGGGATCCTGGTATATGGTTGTACACCCTCATAACAAGCGTTGAGGACAACACTTTCAAAAGGGGGATGGAATGTAGTGTAGCTAGAGAAATAATGGGGGGCCCAGAGGGCCCATAGTAATAATAGTGGAGGCCATTCAATGTAAGGTGGAATAGGTCCATTGTATTATTAAATAACGCCCACTATGGTAGTTAGATATAATAAATGTAAGAGGACTTACTAGAAGGTTCTACTTCTAGAAAGTTTTACTTCTAGAAAGTTCTACTTCTAGAAGGTTCCTCCTCTAGAATGTTCTTATATGGTTGGTAGCACTATATAAAAGGGTTCAAGCAATGTAATGTGGACAAGAAGAGAAGTATTGTATATGGAGTGTGTTTCTCATTAGGAGGTTTCCCCCTCGAAGAGGCAAGGGAATAGGAGATGATCCCTTCCATAATATGATCCATTGTATGGTGTTTCCCTACCTCAATGGTTTTCATAATAATAAAGAGGGATTTTTTCTATATTGTCTCTGAATATTTGTGGTGTTTCTGTATGCAAGTATTTGGTTCTTAACAATACAATCAAGGAAAAGAGTGATATGATAATCAATGTAAGTATTTTTGGTTTTCTCTTTGAATGATATTGAAGGTTTAACTCATGGGTTTGATAACTTGTCAGTAAGGAGAGGTATTTTATAGATGAATGCGCAATCAACAAAATGATTGTACAAATCACATGGAGATATGAAATTTCTAGATCGTTTGTGCAGTGATTCAGGTCCAATGAATCCGACGGGAAGACAAAGTTGTTATCTGAGTAGAAGCGTAAACATAAGGGAATCGATCATTTGTATGAATGTATAATCCACTGGTTTGGGACAACTTCTAGCTCATACACCGAAACACTAAGCAATAGAGAATGTCTTATGGGAAGATGAAATTTCATCAGAGTTGGGAATACTCTTTAGGAAGAATAACTCAAAGTTTAAGGATTTTGAGCATTAGAGGAGAAAAGGGAACATGTAGAAACCTGTGACATTATGTAATAGAGGATTTGCAGACAAAAGAGAATTCCATCCAAGGCACAAAGCTGGGGATATTTTTTGGAGACCGGTAAGTGAGTATGGTATGTATGCTCTCAGTAGGTAGAAAAAAGGAAAGATCGTGGCAAATAACATTAACAAGTTCCAGTTGAGGTTGGAAAGGAAGAGGACAAGTGAAGTTCTCAAGAGGTGAGAATGAATAGGTGCAGAATCCTAGAACAAAAAGGATTTATCAAGAGGTTTTAGAGAACAGAACCAGGGGAATACTAAAAGGCCAAGCTAAGGAAAAATCTTGGTGAGGTATTGAGTAACAAGTTGATGAAGATGACTTGTTACTACAAAGGCTTGGTTGCATTTCATGGTGGGCAAGAAGAATATCACAAAGGAAAAACAAAGATGAATATTGATGGTCATAGAAAGGGTGAGAGTATAAGCCACAAAAATATGAGTGATGAGGAATTTGATAGAGAGATAACCGAGATGAAATAACAAATCAGTGTGCTAATGAAGCTACTATGGGAAAATGAAAAAGATCAGAGATGTGGTTGGATAATGGAGAAGAGGGCTAGATGGCCTATTAAGCAATTGATTGCAAGGAAGAAAAAATATGGATTGAAAGCTTGGTTGAAGAGAGAAGAAGAACTTAGGGTAGCGGAGTATGTACAAAAGTCTTTGGAAGATGAAGAAGTAGCTCACTTTTGTGAGCCTGAGCAAGGAACTATGCTTGGAGAAGATGGTGAAGAATATTAGGTGTAGGAAAAAATCCTCATGAAATGTTTGGAGAGTTCAATCCAACACAAGGAGAGGATGTTAGAGGCATATAAAGAGACACGAGAGTCTCTTGGTTTTGAAACTAAGGATTTGTTTGTGTATGCAGGTTATGTTGGTGATGAAGATGGACAACCATATACAACTATCATAAAGATAAAGGAAGATGAAAGAGTTCTTTTTCAAATCATTGAAGAACGACATAACCATAATTTTTTTTTGAAGGAAGATGAAAAAAATTTGTCTCATAAATACAATCAAAGGGAGATCCATACACAATTGATCAATGAAATTGTTAGAAAGCAGTTGCAAGGACCTACTAGTAAAAAGAGTAGGACGAAATTGGTTCATGGAGACAACAAAAAGAAAGATCAAGGAAATGATCAAGAGAAACATCTAGATGTAATACTCACGAAGTGTGATGAAGACATAAAGTTGTTGGAGGAGTTGCTGAGAAAACCTGAGTCAGAAGAAAAGATTACAACCAATGATGGGAAATGTTCACAAGTACCTAGTGGAGAAGAGGTTCCCATAGAATCTAAGGAGATAGAGATGATTTTTGGTTGTCAAACTAATTATATGTTTGCAAGTACAGAAGGAGATGATGAACATGAAGTTGTAATTAGGGAGATAAAATCTAAACTATTTCCTAGAGATGAAATTAAACCTCAAAGACAACATTCAGAGATGATGTTGGAAAATTTTGAGGAAGAGGCAAGGTTCTTAGATGAATCGCTAGAAAATGACACAGGTGATGAATATTGTGTAGAGTTTGCAGGTTTAGTCCAAACCGATATTGAGAAGCATATCAAAGTGCCAAACAACAGTGGTATGAATGAAGAGGAGATGCAACAGCCGATGAAAATCAACAACAACAAATTTCATCCAAGGACAAATATAGATGATGAAATTGACAAGTTATGGATGTTGATGAAGAATATGTCCAATAAATAATACAACAATAAGAGAAGGGTGGCCAAAAATGACATACAACTGACTAAACGACTTTGCATCAGTAAAGCAAGTGGACAACAAGAACATAAAGTTTGGAAGATTGGATAATTGAAGGAAACAACAATAGTAGAACAACAACATAGATGGATGAATGAATCACTGCAACATAAGGTTTGGGATCATGGGGGATTCAATCATTGAAGACACATGACCAGGAGTGATACAGGTGGATATTGGTGGCCACCCACTTGTTCCAAATTCCACTTGGCTCATCTTGACAATTTTCAATTCAACACGTTTTTCTGTAATGGTGACATCTTTTTGTAATTGTGGTTTCTCACTTCCGAGGCTGTCTTGAAGCCCTACATAGAATCTAGGTGGATATTGGTGGCTTCCCACCTATTCCAACTAGCTTATATTTGCAGTTTTCATGTCAGTACATCTTTATGTACTTTTAGGGCCATTTTGAGGCCCTAAACAACATTTTTTGGGCTTGCCACAGTAAAACTATTGACAGAGTCAAGTTTGATGGAATAATGTGCAGTTCTCGAAAATACCTTTTCCAATAGGCCATCACACGCCTAAAATGAAGATCGTATGCAAAGGTTACGACCTTGAGAATTTGATGTACTAACTTACCCCAACGGGGCCCACGTGACTTTTGGCGCTTCATCTCCCAGGGTTAGGTTTTTGGATGTCTAGGGTTTTGGCATTCATGTTTATTGTAAAAATTCCTTCAGAGCCTCATTGTACTCATCTTCTTGCGAATGAGCATAGCCGTCACATCTCTTCTCATAGATAAGCTACCACCATTCTAGCGAGTTCATTAACTTTGTATTTTTACAGTCTCTGTACATTTCTTTCATTAATAGAAATCATGTATTGTTGTATTTCTCTGTTTCTGGCAATATTTGTGTGTATTTCATTGTAATATATCTTCTTTCATTTTGTTTCGAAAATAATATGGATCAAGGAGGCCATGAAAACTTACTACCTTGGGAATCTGATGCAGGAGCATATTCTCTCAAAAAAAACTTGTTGATTAGACCTAAGGGGCCTTTGAGTTTACTAAGGGAGTGGGTTCCCTAAATATGTAAATGTTTGTAATTTCCTAAGTTATTAGATGATTTACAGAAGATATGAGTTGGAGGCATCTATTAAAAGTTCTGGAAGGTTGACTCATTAGATGAGAAGGTTAGTTAATTGAGTTGGTTGACTAGCATATGACGAATCTGCCTTGTTAGAAAAAATTGTGGATCTAAGGGATATTAGGAGTTAGTTTAGGATCTAAAACAAACTTAGTTATTAGTATTGAATGTATAAATGCATTGTAAGCCTATGGGAATAATTGTGGCCAAATAAATTAAATCAAGCCAAAAGGAGGTACATAAGTGCAGGAAGCTTATGAGCAGAGATGTATGTACATGTATTTGATAAATACAATGAGTTTGTGTTTTAACTCTTGAGACTTGTATGTTTATAAATTATCTCTATTATGTAAGAGGGTAAATGAGACTAAAACCATCTCATAGAATAAAAGGATTTTCAATATCTGTGTAAACATTGGAATCGTGAATGTCTCTGAACAATAGGTTAATTGTGGCATCATTGATTATGGAAGATTAGGGTTTCAATGTGAATTAACCCTATATAATGAGAAGCAATATTATGAAGATGAAGTTCCTATGAACTTCATGAGACGAACACTACAAAGACCTTATAGTGGAGGTTTTTAGTGTTACAAAATTGGCAAAAATTGTCAAAAAAACCTCTGCTATAACATCCATTTTCGGTAGCGGATGTTTTTGCGGAGATTATAATAGAACTTCATTTTAACTAAAAAAATCTGGGTGACCGAAGGTTTTAAAGGATGTTTTTCTAGGTGGTGCGCTTCATGGTGTATACACATCGATGCTTACATTTCACTGAAAGCACCGAAGTAGTCAAAAAAATATCAGGGAACCGGTGCTCTTCTAAATAGTAACGCATCGGTGCTTTAAAAATAACAATGCACTAGTCAAATCTATGATACCATGCATTGGTGTGTTACAAGACAAACCCGACCAGTGCATGAAATTTATAATGCACCGATGCGGAAGTCTGATACATAAGCATCGGTGTGCCATTTTAATTAAATGCACTGAAAGACCGATTTTTATTATTATAATTGTTGTTGTTAAAATAGTATTACGATCAGTGTTGGTTCATTGTATTACAACACCGGTGCGTTTTAGCATTAAACACACAAGTGTTCATTTTCTCTTTTTAGAAACATCGACATGTGACAATGCAATTATTGTTACTTTTTAATTCGATTGTTCATCAATAAATTGACATATATCTTATAATAGAATTCATATAAATTAAATTTTGAGTAGTGCATTTCGAGGTGATGTTTGGATTAATTTGTTATATCATCAGATTTCTCATCTCTTCATTATAACATTTAATCGTCCATATATTTAATCAGCAATGTAACATTTCACAACGACATTGGACAACGCAATAGAATAAAATAAATGTATTTTATTATATATGATGTTGGAATACTGTGAGGGGAGGGGGGTGAATTAGTATGAACACTTTATACCACTTTTCAACATAATATATATTCCTTCACGTTAACAACAATGTTCAACAATATATCATCAATGTATCATCTATGAATGCATCCAATATATATATATATATATATATATATATATATATATATATANATAAGAATGTAAACAGAAGAAACATCACATCACATCAAGAACACAGTACACCAGTATTTACATGGAAACTCAAATGGGAGAAAACCAAATAATTCTTTCTTATATAGAAAGCACCAACTTCCAAATTCTCCAGCTACAATTGGAAGGAGGCTCCAACCCCCTATTCTTAGGCTCCAACTTGAAGGAAGCTACAACTCTCTGAATTCTTTGGCTCCAACTAGAAGGAGGCTACAACCCCATAGGTTCTCCGAATCCAACTAGAAGGTGGCTACAACCACCTAGTTATCAGGCTCAAACCTGAAAGAAGCTCCAAATCCATGATTCTCCGGCTCCAGCCGGAAGGAGGATAAAACCCATTTCCTTGTCCTATCCTTTCACCCTGAAATATAAGTGTATACCAACAGTCACTACCAAAATCACTGCCACTGTCATTGCCATTGTCATTGTCACTATCACTGTCACAACAACCTATCCAACCAATCATTGTCTCATCAATGAAACCAGATCCACTCTCATCCACATGAAACTCATGCCAAGATCACCAAGAGCATATATCAAACCATATGCTCAACAACACCAACACATGCCTCTACCAAGCATTTACCAAGATCACCACATACCATCACAAGATATGTGTCTCAACCAATTACCAACATGTACCATGTATCAATATCTACCTCAACCTGTACCACAACAAGTGCATCAACCATGCACCAACACCTGTACCAAACTGTGCATCAACTATGCACCTCAACCTGTACCAAATTGTGCATCAACCATGCACCTCATCACCATACCATGTACCATACCATGTTCCAACCATACACATCAACCATGTACAAAACAAGCGTCTCAACCATATACCATATCATGCCATACACCATATTCCAATAAACCAAGATATGAACCAACCATGTATCTCACCAAGTATACCTCAACCAACATGTACCATGCATCCAATGATATGCCTCAAGTCATAAACCAAAGCTCACAAACACATTCCTCAAGCATGTTCCTCAATATCACCAAGATGCAACCTCATAACACAATATACCAAGCCTCAAGTATGCACCATAACATGTAACCAAACCATACACCAAGATAGTCAATGATGCTTCTAATCAATGTACCATAACATCACCAAGATGTACCATATCACATACTATCATTACTTACCATGCATGTACCATAACACCATAACCATAACCATAACCCTTAATACTTGCCTCTCATTCTGTAGTTGACCTAGTGTACTGTAAACTGACCTGTAACTCTTCCATAGTCCTCAACAACCCGATACCAACATCCCTTCACAACCTTCCACAATCCCTTTTACATATACAGAACTTTCTTTTCTACAGCCTGTGGATATCTGTGCTTTCCTCCACTACAGCCTGCATACATATGTGCCCTTCTGGCCTGAAAATCAAAGATACCTCAAAAAATAGGGTTACTCAAGCGTGTTTAAATTCCGATACTTCACCTTCCACCTTCCTTCACAACCTCAGAAAAATGTCATCACAAACTAGCCAAAATATTACAATACTAGACCATAACAACCATAAGATAGATATTCAATTGTAAGTGTGTGAGTGTACTTATGAGAGACTCCTTGAGGTGTTTATATACGTTTTCATAGTAACCTCTCTCCTTACTTTAGGGATTTCTTGTTGCAACCACTTTACCCTTTGACTAATACTTGTAACCAACTAGGGGCTTCTTGACCACTCTTCGGGGCTTCCAACTTTATAAGGCCATATCTCCCTTACCGTGAGGAACCACGTGGTTTTCCACATCTCACCGGAAACAACACGACATGTAATATCCATCTGTGATAGTCTTCCCTGCAATTACAATGTCCAACATGTCCATATTCCTCATTCAACTTCGAGTACCAAGACCACATCGTCGAGGCTACATGTAGACTACATCAAATGTATCCAACTAACTCATCATCAATATCGATCATGCAAATGTCAATCAAATGTCCAACATCTTTGTACCTCTCCAAGGGTTGACATCAATCTCCAAGTTCACTCTCCGAGGGTTGATATCAATCTCCAAGATCACTCTCGAAGGGTTGACATCAATGAAAACCAACTGTCCAACAATCTCCCCCTATGGAATTGATGGCAACACCAACATTGATGGCAACACTTATACATGGAAACACTCATGCTCATGCTCCCCCTATGACCATTTCTCCTCATCAATGTTTCTCACTCTCCCCCTTTGACATCAATGGCAAAGGATATCTCTCCTTGGGGATGCTCCCCTTGTCTTCATACATCTTTTCTTTCTCTTCAATCATGACCAAAGGTTAACTCCCTCTGTCAATATGTATCCTCCTAATACTATTCCTTCTTTATCCAATCATGGGAAAATTAATAGCTCCCCCTGTCGGTATGTTTCCATGTCTGTATGCTACTAATATTCTTTTATGGATCTCTCTCTCTGATGATTTTTCTTTCCTTGACTTTTTTGTAAGATGTAAATCAATATAGGGCTACCTGTATATGTTTTCTTTCCTTTATTTTAGTGTTTTTTATTGTCCATTGGTGCTTCCTCTTGAATTTCAATGACATATATAGAAAGCATTCAAAATTTGTTTTCTTCATTTACTTGTCATGTTCACTTGACCATATTGTTCAACAATGTTTTCTCTTTCTTTCTTTTATTGTGCCTTTCACTACTTTCCTTTCTGTGACCAACTGATTCCATTGATTTTAATTGTAGATATGATGTTATGCATCTGACCCATGTTTTATGTACCTGCTAAGCATCTCACGAATCCATGTCTTTCCATATGTCACAAACTATTCATAACCCTGCTACTCAACTATCCACAATGTTGACCCATTTGTCACTATACAATTATGAAGGCTTCACCTGATTATACTACAATTGATCATCGCATGTTGTTGTTTATCAGACTATATCAAATATGTCCACTGATCTGATCTATCTACTCATCAAACTGTGCATGTCTAAAACAACTTGTACTGAAGATATCCCTATGCAAAACTTATGTATGCCAACCGATACCTGTGTGGGAACAATACTTCTCAACTGATCAATTTGTTATTTTGTACTTCTGTTATCTGATTGTTTTGAATATGTCTCTATAAGCACTTCATATTTCTTGAAATATGGTTCTATGATTTGTAGTAGCTATTGCATTGAATCCCCATGTTCAACATACATATTACTTGGGAGTCTCCAAGCCGGATAGCTCATAACAATACCCACTCTGATGCAGAGTAATGTTCCTCTTCGTCTATAGACTCATCATATTTTTGAACTTTGACTTCTTCCTTTCTGCATGTGGATTGATCTTGCACTACAATTCCTGAAAGCACAATCTCTTGAACTTGTTCTTTATTCACCTTCTCTTCTTTTCTTTCTCATACTACAACAAAACCTGTGATCTCTAGAACTTTCTTTTCTTTTCTTTCATTTATTCTCCAAACGTTTTTTATGTCTGACATCTTCCCTTTTCTCTATAGATTTGTCTTCATCTCGTACTATTGTCAATCTTGCAATCTCTAGGACCTAGTCTTTATTCATATGTTCTTTTTGTTTTCTTTTCCATACTTTCTTATATATGATATCAATGTTCTCTTTCACAGAAGTATTGATCATGCTTCTACAATCACGAGCTATGTGTCTATAGTTGTGGAATTTGTAACATTCAATGTTATGTGGGGCCACACAATCATTTCTTGCTTGAGCATTTCTTCCATAATCCTTGCAATCTGCAACCTTATGTCCAAAGTTAGTACAATAAAAACAATGACCATAAAAGAAATTTACATACCCGGGAGTGAATGATCTTCTTTATCTATATTATTCTTCTTTGATTCTTGTTGACCATGATTCCTTCCTTTGAGTACTTCTGCATAACTCTTACTCTTTTCTTCATTTTTCTTTTCTAGCACTCTGGAATGCTTCTCTTCATTCTCTACTGCTGATGTGCATGTTTCTATCTCTTCAACGTTTTTGTTGAGGTTGACAATTTTACTTCTCAATGTAATAAATTATTTTGCAAGATTTTAAACCTCTTCTTCTTTCTTCATCATCTGAATCTTCATGACTTCTTCTTTTCACTTTTCTTCTTCAAGTTGGATCTTTAATGTGATGATTTAATTTTCAAGTCTTCTCTCTTCTTGATCAAATTCTGCTTCAATCTTATTCAAGTTGTTAGTTCTTTCCTTAAGATGATTTGTTAGTATCTTCTCTCTCTTTTATTCTTCCTTTCTTTCGGTTTCCAAACACTGCTTCTCTTTTATTGCTTCCTTTCTTAGTGCTTCTATTTCATCTTCCAAACACTGCTTCTCTTCCATCTGACTTTTGTATGTTTCTTCAATATTTCTGGCTTCTTCTAGCTGTTATTTTAGTTTCATGATGACCTGTTGGGCTTCTTCAAAACTTTCTTGAGAACTCTTCTTGGCTAATTGTTCCTCAAGTGACTGGTTCTTCTTCCTTTCTTTTGTTAGTTCATCAAGAGCACTGATTATTTCTGCTTCAAGATCCTTTTCCTTTTCAATCTCAAGATTGTCTTCTATTTTATTGGGTTGTTCTATCTCATCACTTTCAGTCTTTAAATAATGTCATTCAATTTCAAGATGCCCGCGCTCTTCACAAGTAAAG
>JASDQU010101370.1:269946-286291 GCA_032191745.1 Picea mariana
TAGTTCTCAGGCTCCAACCTGAAGGAAGCTCCAACTCCCTGATTCTTTGACTCCAACCGGAAGGAGGCTACAACCCTCTTTCCTTGCCTCGTCATGCCACCATGAAATATAAGTGTATACCAATTTTCACTACCACAATCACTGTCATTGTCATTGTCACATCAACCATTGTCACAACAACCTATCCAACCAATCACTGTCTCATCCATGAAACCAAATCCACTCTCATTTGCATGCAACTTATGCCAATATCACCAAGAGCATATCTCAAACCATATGCTCGACACCAACACATGCCTCTACCAAGCATGTACCAATATCACCACATACCATCACAAGATATGTGTCTCAACCAAGTGCCAACCTGTACCATGCATCAACATGTACCTCAACATGTACCTCAACATGTACCACAACAAGTGCATCAACCATGCACCAACACCTGTACCAAATCGTGCACCAACCTACTCCTCAATCTATACCAAATTGTGCATCGACCATGCACCTCAACAACATACGATGTGCCAACCATGCACATTAACCATGTACCATAACAAGTGTCTCAACCATATACTATATCATTCTATACACCATATGCCAATAAATCAAGATATGAACCAACAATATATCTCACCAAATAGACCTCAACCAACATGTACCATGCATCCAATGATGTGCCTCAAGTCATAAAACAAAGCTCACAAACACATTCCTCAAGCATGCTCCTCAATATCACCAAGATGCAACCTCATAACACAATATACCAAGCCTCAAGTAGGCACCATAACATGTAACCAATCCATGTACCAAGATAGCCAATGATGCTTCTAATCAATGTACCATAACATCACCAAGATGTACCATATCACATACTATCATTACTATGCTTGTACCATATCACATACTATCATTACTATGCATGTACCATAACACCATAGCCATAACCCTGAAGTCTTACCTCTCATCCTGTAGTTGACCTATTGTACTATAAACTGATATGTAACTCTCTGACGGTCCTCAACAACCTGGTACCAACATCCCTTCACAACATTTCACAAGCCCTTTTACATATACATGATTTTCTTTTCTACAACCCGTGGATATTCATGCTTTCCTCCACTGCAGCTCATGTACATCTGCGCCATTTTGACCTGTAACTCGTAGATACCTCAGAAACTAGGGTTACTCAAGATTGATGCAATTCCGAGACTTTCACCTTCGACCTTCCTTCACAACCTTAGAAAAATTTTGTCACAAACTAGCCAAAATATCACAATACTAGACCATAATAATCACAAGATAGATATTCAATTATAAGTGTGTGAGTGTACTTATGAGAGACTCCTTAAGGTGTTTATATACCCTTTCATAGTAACCTCTCTCCTTGCTTTAGGGCTTTCTTGTTGCAACCACTTTACCCTTTGACTAAGACTTCTAACCAACTAGGGGCTTCTTGACCACTCTTCGAGGCTTCCAACTTTACAAGGCCATATCTCCCTAACCGTGAGGAATCACGTGGTGTTCCACATCTCACCAGAAATAGAACAACATGTATTATCCATACATGATAGTCTTCCATGCAATTACACTATCCATCATGTCCATATTCCTCATTCAACTTTGGGTACCAATACCACATCGTCAGGACTACATATAGACTTCATCAAATGTATCCAACTAACTCATCATCAATCTCAATCATACAAATGTTAATAAATTGTCCAACATCTCTAGACCTCTCCAAGGGTTGACATCAATCTCTAAGGGTTGACATCAATCTCCAAGTTCACTCTCCAAGGGTTGACATCATTGACAACCAACTATCCAAACCAATTGCCCAACATATGAATAAGAGGTTCTTTGTCATACAAAATGGGACACTTATTGGTAACCCCTTTGTCTTTCACACTATGTCCATTACATTAAACAAAATGTCTGATTTTCACAGACAATTATTTCAAAAAATACAATAACTTGCATTGATATCCAAATATATTGATCATCATTCTTCATTGGAATTGTTGTCAGTGCTCGAGCTACTTCCATGACTTGGGTTATATGGCCAAATATTTTGTTGATTGCCTTAATTGTTTTCCTCTTCTTCAAGCTTCATATACAAACACAAAAATAAAGTGTAATGAGTATATCTACATTGGTGAGAATAATGAAAATTGAAATAAATAATATACATGAACGTAAATTGAAAAGCGACATACCATAGAAATAATTGAGTCTCGAATGATACACATTCTTTCAAAATAAAATCTCATGCCTTCTGTCAACAACTCGTTCATTGACACATTTCCATACTTTGTTTCCTGCAAGTTCTATACCCCATAATAAATCATAGATTTAATATAAAGGAATTTTTTTGTTCCATTAATTATAAAATTATAAAATGAGAGAAGTAAAACAACATATATACTTACAAATTCCACAATTAATTTTTGATATGCCAACATATACTCACAACCCATACTTAACCCAATGTCAATCAATTATTCTGATGACTCTTCTTTGTATATTAGCACCTGTTTGAAGACATTCAAGGATGGTTGATGTAAAACAACTTAAAATATACAAAAATGAAATCTTAAGTTGTTATAAGGAAATAACAATTACTCACAAACTTTGCTATCAACCATGTTTTTACTTGTCGTCCTATTTTATGTGTTGAATGGGTTCCGTTTTGTTTTCTTTTCTGCAAAAAAATACTTGAAAATTAATATTCAATGCTAAATTATTTATTTATATGTACCTAATAGAAAAATTCAATGATTTCATACATTTGAAGCACGTTGTTGTTGAGATGGCTCCTTCTGTGATGCAATTATGTCCATTTCTTTGACCATCTCCTTGTACACTTTTTTGGACATTCCTACTGACATATTTTGGATATCATCTCGTTGATCCTTTGGGGTTTTCATAATCTTCCCAAAAAAAATAACATGACAATAAACTATTTTTATATTGATATGTGAAAAGTGAATATAAAAAAAATGATATTAATAAAGGAATGCTTTGTAGTAATATATATACCTTCGTAGACTTTACCAGTCAAATCGTTGGGCGGAGGGGGGTCTCTTGTCCCACAAACAAGGGGGTCTTATACACCAAATTTGGTGTGTTGGCTTGGCCGTGACCTTAAAAATAGATTATTATTATTATTATTATTATTATTATTATTATTATTATTATTATTATTATTATTATATATATTCTAGTAAAACATTTTTAGAAATATTACTTTTTGAATGATTATTTTTTGTTGTTGTATGTTTTTTCTATTGCAAGTCTAACATGTCTCATCGACCATTTATCTGGAAACGCTTCATGTAGTTTAGATATAACCAGGTTCTTGGAATCATTGGATTGAATTTTGTATTGTAAGTGGAAAGTACGTCTATACATTCGTTCCACTACATCCCTCATAGTTTTGTAAAAAAAATTCCCCCTTTCATTAACCTCCAACACCGCTCCAAATGAGCTAAGGACCAATTCATCATCATTTACATCTTCTATAATTTTTATTTTCTTAGGACGACATTATGTTTCTTCATTGTTGGTCCCTGTAGAAAATTAAACATATGTGAATTAATAGATTGTTTGAAACATGTTATCTAATATTCTTAAGTATATTATTAATGAAAATTCAAAAAAGAACTCATATTGAATAGTATTTTTTCATTCATATTGACCTAGTTCTTAACATGTGTGTTAGACATTTTTTAGAGTGAACATCCGACTGGAGCAACTGCAAGCTAGGGTTTGGTAGTCACGGCCATAGTAGAGGACAAAATGAGTACCAAGGGGGGTGGTAATGGAACCCCCTCATACAAGCAGGTAGTAGTAGACAGAGGGAAAGGCCCATGAGGCATAGGTTTCAAGGCACCAATGACAAACACCTCGAGATCGAAATCGGAAAAGAGCCAGGAAAGTAACGGCACGAGGGAAGAAGCCAAAGAACCTCAAAATATTGTGCAAGAAATAGTGAGCCCGAATGGAGCAGAAGGGCTCAACCCATGTAAGCCAAAGACAACAATGATACCCAAGGTAATACTGAACGATCCACAAACACAACTCTACAGGGACCAGATGAAGACGCATGCGCTAATATGAAAGTTTATGGGGTTGTGGCCCACAGAAAGAACGTTGCGCAACTGGATTAAATATCAATGGAAGCTAAGCGGAGAAGTGGATCTTCACCTGGGATTGAACGGTTTCTTTACAATAGTATTCATGAACCTGGAAGATAGGGAAGATCTTTGAGGGGGGGGCATACTTCCACGCCTTAGCATGACTATACATGCAACCATGGAAGGAAAACTTCTCACCAAAAAAAGAAACCTTCAAAAATGTACCAGTATGGTTGAGACTTTACTCCTTGCCTTTAGATTATTGGCTACCATCCACCTTTGAAGCAATAGGGAATAAACTGGGAAAATACGTGAAGACATCAGAAGCAGCCCTAAAAGGACGATACACCTCCTATGCAAGAATCTGCATAGAGATGGATGTGTCAAGGGCACTCCCAGAAGCCATAATCCTGGAATTCAGGGACGAGGAATGGATACAAAGTATTGAATATGAGCATATCCCCTTCAGATGCAGGAGATGTCATGAATATGGACACCTAATGAGAGAATGTCCAATCATTAAAAAATAAGAAGCAGAGAAAACCAAACAACAGCAGGACGAAGATGGATTTATAAAACCAAACCCCAGAAGCAAAGCGAACAAGAAGCAAAGAAAATCCCCAACAGGGAGCAACCCGGAGGCCAGGGATAAGGTAGAAGGACGGGACAGGAACAACAAAGAGGAGGAAGGAGGAAAGGAAAAAACAAAATCTAAGGAAGACATGGAGCAAGCTATAAATGAGGGTATAGATAGCCCAAGAAAAGAGATGGGACAGGGGAGTAGCGCAACTCCTATGGACGAAGAAACCATAGATACCCCCACCCCCATGTAAGAGGCATATGGAGATGTGGAAATGATGCCAAGTAAGGTAGGAATAGAATATCCTGATCTTAGAGACATTATGGAACGGGAAGGGATCCATCTCCCAAACATATTGGAGCAATGGAAACGGCAGGGCGTAGACAATGTACCAGTGGAGCAACTAGATCGCATCCAATACCTATTCCTACTAAGGGAGGATGCAAAATCCAGAGGCTCAAGCACACACACGGGGGGATAGGAAACCTAGGAATCAAAGTAGGCGAAGAACAACCGCAACTCTCACCCAAGCAGATGAGAAGGAAAAAAGGAAGGAAATCAAACAGCGTCACCCTACAGGAACTAGGAGCCCTGCTGATTAATTCAGGTAAGATAAAAAATCTCTTCCCCAACTCCCCCCCACATGTTTAAATGAAGATTATAACATGGAATATTAGAGGCCTAAACAACCCACGAAAGTAGAGAATCCTTAGGAATAGACTTAGGAAGGAACAACCAGACCTTTGTTTCATCTAAGAGACAAAATGCACTGTAGACAGAATGGAAACAATCGGGAAAAAACACTGGAGAAAAACACGGGAGAAAGTACAAGATGTTGGTTGTCAAAGGACAGCAGATGGCAGGAGGAATCCTCACCTTGTGGAATTCACAAGTGATGAACCTAATAGCATCTGAGGCTACCAAGCACACACTTTCGATTAGCATGCAACTCATTGGGAATACAAAGACGATTCTATGCACTAATGTGTATGGACCCCAGCTACTAGAGAAAAAGAGAAAAATGCTACTAGACCTAGAAGACATAAAAACCCACTCCAACAACCTCCACTGGATCCTGGCAGGGGAATTAAACATCATCACGTCACTTGCAGAAAAAAAAAAAGGAGGCACCAAGAGGTTGGACAAAGATGTGGAATATTTCTCAACCTTCATAGACACAGCAGAGATGGTGGACATCAGAACGAATAACGGACCCTTCACTTGGAACAATAAACGGATAAATCAACATCAGTTTGTGACAAGACTGGACAGATTCTTGATATCGGAATCCATCATTATGCAGGGGCTCACCTTAGATTGCAACATCCTTCCCTGGGGAGGTTCTGATCATTGGCCAGTCCAACTGGAAGCAGACTTCCCAACCACCTCGAAGAATAGACCATTCAGATTTGAGAAATTATGGATTGAACACCCCACCTTTAAGGAGAACATCAACCAGTGGTGGAGGGAGGAACAACCAGAGCAAGGTACATGGATTTTCAAACTCTACAAGAAAATAGAGTACATCAAATATAAGCTCAGGGAGTGGAATAACGAAATATTTGGCAACATAAACCAAGAGAAGAAAAATATTGAGGACAGAATGAGAAGACTCCAGGAAGTTTCCATAGCGGAGGGCTACACAGAGGAACGAAAAAAGGAAGAGATCCAAATGATCCAGGAATGGAAAGGAAGATGCCAACAGGAAGAAATTATATGGTGCCAAAAGTCCCGAATCATATGGCTAAAGGAAGGAGAGAGGAACACCAAGTTTTTTCATAGAATAACCATTGCCAGAAGAGCCCACAACAAAATCCTGAAAATTAAGGATCAGGATGGGATCGAGCGAGAATCCCACAAGGAAATCGAAAATACCCTGGTAAGCCACTTTTGTGGGCTAGCCCAGGAACCCAACAAAGACCGAACGGAGGCCATCCAGAGGATTACGTAGCACATCCCCCAACTAGTCACCGAGGAATAGAATAACAACCTAAACAAACCCATAGCTAAGGAGGAAATAGATCAAGTGATCCAAGAGATGCCCAATGGGAAATCCCCAGGTCCAGATGGTTTCACAGTGGAATTCTTCAAAGACTGTTGGGAAGTGGTAAAACACGATGTTTATAGGGTGGTGAAGGACTCCATACAGTCAGCCTCCATCCTAAAAGCATTAAACGCCACAATGATTACCCTAATCCCCAAAGAAAATGAAGAAAGGAACCCTAACCGCTACAGACCCATATCACTGTGCAGTGTGTTTTATAAGATAATCTCTAAAGTCATAGCCAATAGATTGAAACCCCTCCTACCCACACTGATTTCACAAGAATAGGCGGGTTTTGTGGAAGGACGACAAATCATGGACAACATCATCCATGCTTATGAGCTAATACACACCCTGAAAATCCAAAGGAGAGGGGGGATGATAATTCAACTTGAACTAGCAAAAGCCTATGACAAAATTAGCTGGCATTACATGGTTAAGACTTTGGAAGCCTTTGGTTTCTCCAAACACTGGATCAACTGGATTGTTAGTTTAGTCTCAACGACTAGTTTCTCGCTCCTGATAAATGGAGCCCCAGCCAAACCCTTCTGGCCTACTAGAGGCATCAGACAGGGAGACCCGCTATCCTCGTTCATGTTCATCTTGATGATGGAAGTGTTGGCATGTTTTCAGATAGAGGAAGAGTATGCATGTTTGTCATTGATGGCAAAGATCACGACCAACAACACATCGATGATCGCATGGCAAGATCAGAAGTAAACTCCATTTCGGGTATCATAAGCTAAACTCCATTTCAGAGTTTTAGATACCGGGAGTTGGAGGAGTGAAGAGTCGAGACTCTTTATCACAGGAGTCCCAAAGTTGTGAAATGCGAAACGCCGAAATCCCAAAACAGACACATCAACAAAGACTCCATTTCGGAGTTTCGCAGACCGAGAAATCAAAGATCAAAGGAACTTTAACCTTTGAAGTAGTGAACCCTGAAATCCCGAAACAGGCACATCAACAATGACTCCATTTTGGAGTTTCGAATATCGGGAGTTGGAAGTGTTGAAACACTTCACCACAGGAATGTCGAAATGCCAGAATGTCGAAATGCGAAAAACACCTTTTGGTGCAAGTTTTGGATACTGGGAGTTGGAAGTGTCGAAACACTTCACCACAGGAATGATGAAATACGGAAATGCGAAAAACACCTTTTGGTGTAGGTTTCGGATACCAGGAGTTGGAGTGTCGAAACACTTCACCACAGGAATGTTGAAATGCGAAAAACACCTTTTGGTGTAGGTTTCGGATACCGGGAGTTGGAGTGTCGAAACACTTCACCACAAGAATGTCGAAATGCCGAAATGTGAAAAACACCTTTTGGTGTAGGTTTCGGATACCGAGAGTTGGAGTGTTGAAACACTTTACCACAGGAATGTCGAAATGTCGAAATGCCGAAATGCAAAAAATACCTTTTGGTGTAGGTTTTGGATACCGGGAGTTGGAGTGTTGAAACACTTCACCACAGGAATGCCGAAATGTTGAAATGCGAAATGGCAAAATAAACGCAAGACCCTACATATTTAATCCAACGGTGTTGGTTATTTGAGCATCTGATCGAAGGGCTATTGTTGATCTTCATGATTAATTGTTCAGTTATGATTCAGTTAGCAGAACCGAATCATGGTTCTTGGACGGTTGGCGATTCAGTTGCTGAGGCGTTTTTGCCCAAGAAGATTAGAGGTGTAACCTAAGAGCAATAGGATAAAATATATACATTGTGACTGTGCGCAGGTGGTTGTGCTGAGTGAAAAATGAATTGAACCATAGAAAGGTAAAATTACAGTATGCACAGTGAAAAGAAAACACAGAGATGAGGAACAAAAGCCGAATATAACAGAATAGTGGAAGAGAGCAAAAAGTGCACATATCAAAGATGCATATCTATGAGAAGAAGATAAATCCGAGGTGTGCATGTTGAGACAAAGGATAAGATCAGAAAGATGAAGAGGATGCAAGAAGGGTGACACTGATGCAGGAAGAGCAGAGCAACATAGCTGAACAGTGATAAGCCTGGTAAGCAAATGAAAACTATTCAATCACTGTAATAAATTCACAGAAAGCAAATTTTTATATTTCAGGGTGGTTGGGAGGTGCTAGGGAGGACTGTTGTCCTCAGAGGTTCAAGTGGGTGCTTGAACACAGGGAGTTGTAGCTTCCATCTGGGTACAGCCAGAGAAACCAGGGTGGCAAGGTGGTGCAAGGAAGAACAAGTGTTCTCTGTTATACAGGTTGGAGCCTATGTAACTAGAAGTTGGTGCTTCCATCCAGTTGGTGCTAGAACACTCAGGGAGTTGGTGCTTTCTTCTAGTGGGTGCTAGAGAAACCAGAGAGTTGGTGCTCTCAAACAAGTTGGAGCTTGTAAAACAGAGGTAGTAGCCTCACATTGAGTTGGTGCTCAATTATAGATGATGTACAGAACTTAAAAGACTGCCTATCATTTCGAAGAAGAAGAGGTTTTCTCCCTTTATGGGTTTCCTCGTGAAAATTTGTCTCTGTGTATATCTTATGTGTGACTGATGCTCATTATTTATGTTTTCCATATGTTGTATAATATTGATGATCACTTGAAGAAAGATTAAGAATGTTTTAATAGACTTAAAAAAATTTAAGCACAATAACAACTGATTCACCCCCCCTCTCAGTTGTCTTAGTAATTTCAACAATTGGTATCAGAGCGGGTTCCTTTTATTTAAAGGTAGATCTGTAAGCTTAAACATGACAAGTCATGAAGGGACTTCAGCCAGTAAGCCTCCTCTGTTTGATGGAACAAATTTTTCCTTTTGGAAGGTTAGAATGAGAACATACCTAATGGCCTTAGGTGCTAATGTTTGGGATGTAGTAGAGACTGGATACATAAAGCCTGTTGTGCTAGCTTCCAAGGATGATAAGTTAGAATTTAGCTTTAATGCCAAGGGAATGAATGTTATCTTGAATGGACTTGCAGAAGCCAAGTTTGTAAAGGTGATGCATCTTCAAACTGCCAAAGAAATGTGGGATAAACTTATTAGCATCTATGAAGGAAATGAGAAAGTAAAAGATGCCAAACTTCAAACATTTAGGTTGAAGTTTGAACAACTAAAGATGAATGAAGATGAAACNAAAGATGAATGAATATGAAACAGGAACTTGTGAATGCCATGAAGGGTCTTGGTGAGAAGTTTGAAGAATCAATTTTAGTTCAGAAGATTTTAAGATCTTTGCTTGATAAATTTAATCCAAAAGTCTCTGCAATAGAAGAACTAAATGATCTTAAAACTCTGTCCATTGATCAACTCCTAGTAACTTTAATTGCATATGAAATGAGAATCAACAAAGATAAATCCATTACTAGAGAAGCATCTTTTAAAGCAGACAAGAATACTAATTCAGATTTAGATGATATTGAGGCAAAATTTGTGAGAAGGTTAAAGAAAGGATCAAGAAAATATCAAGGCAAGCTTCCCTTCAAATGTTTTAACTGTGGTAAGATAGGTCATTTTGCATCTAAGTGTCCCCATCAGAAAAAGGACCAGAACTTTGATGATGAAAAGAAGTACAAATTCAAGAAATATAGTAAAAAGAAAAATTTGTGTGCAAATAATGACAATTCCTCAGAAGACATAGATAGTGATTCATCATGTGAAGACAAAGTGAATGATTTTATGCTTATGGATATGGGAGATATTGATGATGAACACACAAGAGGTGGAATGGATGATGAAGAAGCTGTGGTGGATATGGAAGATGAATTAATCAGTTCTTTGGAAGAAATTGATAGACTCAGATGTAAGAAGAGAAAACAAAAACAGTTGTTGAAGTAGTTTAAAATGAATGGTGAAAAACCTAATGAAAAATTTTATCTACTAAAAGTGGAGTTAGAAGAGGCAAAGAAAATAGAAGACATGCTGAAACAACAGTTGTCAGAGAAGAAAGCGAGGTGTGAAGCCTTAGAAGAAGATATAGTAAAAACCAGAAAAGAGATGGAGAAGTTTAAGGGATTGTATCACCAAAATCTGCCAAGTATTAAAGCCTCAGAAGGATTAACCTCCATTCTAAATCAGCAAAGAAACCCAAAGTTGAAAGCTGGCTTGGGGTATGAAGAAGGATCAAGTAGTGATCATCCAAGTAATATAGAACCTATCAAGTTTTTCAAATCCTCAAACATTGACAACAGTCACTCTACAGAAACAAAGAAAGAAAATCAGCCACCAAGAAGGAATGAAAGAAAAAGTACCAGAACCGAATCTGTAGATCAGAGAGATTATCGGCATGAAAGAAATCGACCTCCTCAAAGAAGACAAACTTTTTCAAGGTACAAAGGTTTTTTTTATGGTTATTGTTTTTTCTGCTCTAATTTTAATCACAAAGCTATAAACTGTTCTTTAAGATTTAGAAATGAACAATCAAGATCTTCAACGAATAACCATCTTCCACAAAAAAGATCGAGACAACCAAGAAACAAACAACCTCAGACTATAAATCATGCGATGGCTGGGAAAAGGACACAGGTTAAGCATAACAATAGTTATGAACATAACAATCACTATGATCTTCTATTTAGTGAACCAGAATGTTACATCTGTCATAACTATGGACATAAAGCTACAGATTGTCGCTTAAGGAATTACAAGCCATATTTGATCCCCACTGCTGAAAATGTAAAGGTTTGGAAGAAGAAAGAAGATGACAAGTGTGGACTAGGGTTCTCAGCCCAAAGACAAAAGAATCCCTTGTATATTGACAGTGGATGTTCCAAACATATGACTGGAGACAAAAGTAAGTTTCTAACTCTAAGTGAAAGCAAATCAGGGAATGTAACTTTTGGAAATGATGCACCAGGAAAAATAAAAGGTAAAGGAATGGTGAGTTTGAGTAATGGCAAAGGGAAGGCTCAAGATGTATTGTTTGTAGAAAGTATGAAACATAATCTTCTTAGTGTCAGTCAAGTCTGTGACCGAGGATGTGAAGTTGTTTTTACCTCTAAAGACTGTAGAATAAAATCTGTGAATTCAGGACAGCTAGTTGCAAAAGGGATAAGAACAGAAAACAATGTTTATGTGTTAAAAGAAGAATGTCACTTTAGCAAGTATGATGAAAGTTGGTTGTGGCATAGGATACTTGGACACCTAAATTTTGATCATATAATCAAGCTCAGAAACAATGGAGCAGTAAAAGATCTTTCGAAGATATCAAAGCCATACGACTCTGTTTGTAAACCCTGCCAGATAGGAAAGCTTACTCGCACTCAGTTCGAATCTAAAAAATTTCCTTCAACAAAAAAACCTCTCCAGTTAGTACATATGGATTTATGTGGACCATCAAGGAAAGAAGGTACAAGAAAAGAAAATTATTTTATGTTGATTATTGATGATTATTCTAGACTAACATGGGTTGCCTTTCTGAAGGAAAAATCTGAACCATTTGAAAAATTCAAAGTGTTTAAGGCTCTGACTGAGAATCAAATCGAAAAAAGATTAAAGGCAGTAAGGTCTGATAGAGGAGGAGAGTTTAGTTCATGGAACTTCAAAGAGTTATGTGATAAACATGGGATCAAAAGAGAGTACACAATTCCAAGGACTCCACAGTAAAATGGATTTGTTGAGAGGCATAATAGATTAGTACAGCAAATGGCAAGATCAATGATGAATGAAAGGAACATACCTCAGACATAATGGGTAGAAGCAATTCATACAGTCATTCATATCCTTAACAAAGCTCATCTCAGGCCACACAGTGACAAGACTCCTTATGAACTATGGTTTGGAAGACCTGCTTCAATCAAGCATTTTAAAGTCTTTGGGAGTAAATGTTATATCAAGAACAATGATGAAAATATTGGCAAATATGATGACAAGGCTGATGAAGGTATCTTCTTGGATTATGCTACAAACAGTAAAGGGTACATATGTTACAATAAGAGACTGCATAAATTGGTTGATTGTATAGACATAAAAGTTGATGAAGAAATCTCAGTCAGAAATGTAAGCAGTGTTGAACCAAGCACAAAAGATATAGTTGAAGATGAAGATGAACAGGTCCAAGGATCAGAAATGGAAGAATCTGAATCAGATGAAGATATGAATACTCAGGCTAACACAAATCAACAAAAAGAAGCAAAATCACCTCTCAGAATTGTTAGAAAGTATCATCTTGAAAATCAGATAATTGGAGATATAAATAAAGGAGTTCAAACAAGAATGAAATTGATTAAAGACTCAGAACAATCTCATGTTGGGTTTTTATCTATGACTAGACCTAAAAAAAATTATGAAGCCAGCCAGCATGATGATTGGATTAGAGCAATGAATGAAGAGCTTGATCAAATTGAGAAGAAAAATACTTGGGAGCTTGTCCCTAGACCTGAAGATAAGAATGTAATAGGTTCCAAATGGGTGTTCAAAAATAAAATGAATGAAAAAGGACAAGTTGTTAGAAATAAAGCCAGATTGGTCTGTAAAGGGTATGCACAAGTTGAAGGTCAGGACTTTGATGAAACTTTTGCACCAGTGGCAAGATTGGAGGCCATCAGAATGTTCCTTGCATATTCATTCCATAAGAACTTTAAAGTGTATCAGATGGATGTTAAGTCATCTTTTCTTAATGGAGATCTAGAGGAAGAAGTATATATGGAGCAACCTGAAGGATTCTCATTGACGAATAGTCCTAATTATGTTTGCAAGATGAAGAAGGCCTTATATGGACTGAAACAAGCACCACGAGCTTGGTATTATAGACTGGACAAATTTTTACAAGACAAAGGGTTCAAGAAAGGTATTGTTGAAAACAATCTCTACATTAAGTCTGAAGGTGATAATTTACTAGTTGTTTTGGTTTATGTAGATGATATTATTTTTGGTTGTACTAATGAATCATCTGTCTAGTGGTTTGCTAACTCTATGCAAACAGAGTTTGAGATGTCCTTGATAGGAGAACTGTCATATTTTCTTGGCTTACAAGTAAAACAAAGTTCTGCAAGAATTTTTATATCTCAAGAAAAATATTTGAAAGAGATGTTGAAGAAATTTCAGATGGAGGAGTCCTCTCCTGTTAGTACACCTATGGTGGTTGGTTGCAAGCTCAGTGAATATGATATGTCACCCAATGTTGATCAAAGGACATACCTATCAATGATAGGCAGTCTTTTGTACATCACAGCATCTCATCCTGATATAATGCAAGTTGTTGGAATGGTAGGTCGTTGTCAGACAACTCCTAAACAAAGTCACTTGGTAGCTATCACAAGGATATTCAAATACTTGAAGGGAACAATGACTTATGGTCTGTGGTATCCCATAAATCAAAATTTCCAATTAACTGCTTATTCAGATGCAGATTGGGCAAACTGTGTTGATGAGAGAAAATGCACCAGTGGAGGAGCATTCTTCCTGGGTGACTCATTAGTAGCATGGCTTAGTAAAAAGCAAGGATCTATTTCCTTATCAACTATAGAAGCAGAGTACATTATTGTTGCTACTTGTTGCACTCAGATTTTATGGATGATACAAACTCTTGCAGATTTGAAGGTAACTTACACTGATCCCATTCCACTTCACTGTGATAACACCAGTGCCATCAGTCTCTCTAAGAATCCTGTACTTCATTCAAAATCTAAGCACATACCACTAAAATACCACTTTCTCATAGAACAAGTTACAAACAGAATTGTTCAGGTGAATTATATTCCTTCCACAGAACAGATAGATGATATCTTTACTAAGCCGTTAGCAGCGACCCCTTTTGGATATCTTCGTCAAAAGTTGGGGGTTATAACTTCTTTCGTCTAATATGTTCACCTGGTCAGGGGGAGTACTTATTGAATATCTATTCTATTTCTAAGCTGATCATAGTTGACAGGGGGAGTACTTATTGAATATCTATTGTATTTCTAAGCTGATCATAGTTGACAGGGGGAGTATGTACTGCAACAGCTCAGGGGGAGCATGTCTCTTCTTTGACATTGATGTCAAAGGGGGAGAAAGTGTGGTAATTTAAAATATGCTATAGTAGTATAATTGGATGTTCTTCAAGGGGTTGCCATCAATGCCAAAGGAGGAGATTGTTGGCATGTTTTTAGACAGAGGCAGAGTATGCGTGTTTGTCATTGATGGAAAAGATCACAACCAGCAGCACATTGATGATCGCATGGCAAGATTAGAAGCTAAACTCCATTTCGGGTATCAGAAGCTAAACTCCATTTTGGAGTTTTGGATACCGGGAGTTGGAGGAGTCAAGAGGCGAGACTATTCATCACAGGAGTTCTGAAGTTGCGAAATGCGAAACGTCAAAATCTCGAAACAGGCACATCAACAAAGACTCCATTTTGGAGTTTCGCAGACCGAGAAATCAAAGATCAAAGGAACTTTAACCTTTGAAGTAGCGAACCCCGAAATCCCGAAACATGCACATCAACAATGACTCCATTTCGGAGTTTCGGATACCGGGAATTGGAAGTGTCGAAACACTTCACCACAGGAATGCCAAAATGCGAAAAACACCTTTTGGTGCAAGTTTCGGATACCGGGAGTTGGAAGTGTCGAAACACTTCACCACAGGAATGTCGAAATGCCGAAATGAAAAAAACACCTTTTGGTGTAGGTTTCGAATACCGGGAGTTGGAGTGTCGAAACACTTCACCACAGGAATGTCGGAATGTCGAAATGTCGATATGCCGAAATGTGAAAAACACCTTTTGGTGTAGGTTTCAGATACTAGGAGTTGGAGTGTCGAAACACTTCTCCACAGGAATGTCGGAATGTCAAAATGACGAAATGCAAAAAACACCTTTTGGTGTAGGTTTCAGATACCGAGAGTTGGAGTGTCGAAACACTTCACCACAGGAATGCTGAAATGTCGAAATGCGAAATGGCGAAATAAACACAAGACCCTACGGATTTAATCCAACGGTGCTGGTTATTTGAGCATATGATCGAAGGGCTATTGTTGATCTTCATGATTAATTATTCAATTACGATTCAGTTAGAATAACCAAATCATGGTTCTTGGACGGTTGGTGATTCAGTTGCTGAGGCATTTTTTCCCAAGAAGATTCGAGGTGTAATCTAAGAGCAAGAGGATAAAATATATACGTTGTGACTGTACGTGGGTGGTTGTGCTGAGTGAAAAATGAATTGAACTGTAGAAAGGTAAAATTACAGTATGCGCAGTGAAAAGAAAACATAGAGTTGAGGAACAGAAGCCGAATATAACATAATAGTGGAAGAGAGCAGAAAGTGCACATATCAAAGATGCATATCTGTGAGAAGAAGATAAATCCGAGGTGTCCATGCTGAGACAGAGGATAAGATCAGAAATTTGAAGAGGATGCAAGAAGGGCGACACTAATGTAGGCAGAGTAGAGCAGCATAGCTGAACAGTGATAAGCCTGGTAAGAAAATGAAAACTATTCAATCACTGTAATAAATTCACAGAAAGCAAAGTTTTATATTTCAGGGTGGTTGGGAGGTGCTAGGTGTTACACATTATTTTCATCATCCCTATGATCGTTAATGATGTAAACCTATCTATTTCCTTTAGAGGGGTCACAGTGGCCTAAGTTCCTGAAGAGAGAAGGAAGAAGAACTTTTCCTGAGAAAAGAA
>JASDQU010101370.1:313619-334948 GCA_032191745.1 Picea mariana
GAACAACAGAGATTAAAGGAAAGCTTTTATAAAGTAAGTACATCATCCTTTTTCTTTTGTCCATTCAATACTTTATATCTAGGGAAAGCGGTATATTCTGTCATGTTTTGTTCTAGATCCAGGTGGATCTAGGGAGATCGGTTTGTGTCCGCACTTACGGATTTATCCTTAAACACTAGGGAGGACTATTTTCCTCAAAGGTTCAAGTGGGTGCTTGAACACAGGGAGTTGTAGCTTCCATATGGTTGCAGCCAGAGAAACCAAGGTGGCAAGGTGGTGCAGGGGAGAACAAGTGTTATATGTTATATAGGTTGGAGCCTATGTAACTGGAAGTTGGTGCTTCCATCCAGTTGGTGCTAGAACACTCAGGGAGTTGGTGCTTCCTTCTAGTGGGTGCTAGAGAAACCAGAGAGTTGGTGCTCTCAAACAAGTTGGTGCTTGTATAAGTGGAAGTAGGTGCTTCCATCTAGTCGGTGCTAGAACACTCAGGGAGTTGGTGCTTCCTTCTAGTGGGTTCTAGAGAAACCAGAGAGTTGGTGCTCTCAAACAAGTTGGAGCTTGTAAAATAGAGGTAGTAGCCTCACATTGAGTTGGTGCTCAATTATAGATGATGTACAAAACTTAAAAGACTGCCTATCATTTCGAAGAAGAAGAGGTTTTCTCCCTTTATGGGTTTCCTCGTGAAAATCTCTCTCTGTGTATATCTTATGTGTGACTGATGCTCATTATTTATGTTTTCCATATGTGTATAATATTGATGATCACTTGAAGAAAGATTAAGAATGTTTTAATAGACTTAAAATTGTTTAAGCACAATAACAACTGATTCACCCCCCCTCTCAGTTGTCTTAGTAATTTCAACAGGAAGGTCTCAGTCGGAGCATAAAAAGCGCAACAGCAGCGGGAGAAATCAAAAGCCTCAAACCTTTCGAGAACTGCCCTACTTCCACACACCAACAGTTTGTGGATGACACCTTACTCCATGGCATACCCACGGTCAAGGAAGCAAAACCATTCAAAAGGATCTTAGAGGAGTTTGGGGAAGCCTCGGGAGCCAAGATTAACCACTCCAAATCAATGATCTACTTTTTCAACACCAACCCTGCAATCCAAAGGAACCTGGTAGATATCTTGGGTTTTGAGCGCAAAACTCTCCCAACTAAATACTTGGGCATCCCCCTGACAGACAAAGCTTACAAAATGGAAACTTGGGAAGGAGTGATCAACAAGCTACAGGAAAGGGTGAAAAACTGGACGTACATATCCCTCAACCTAGTGGGGAGACTGGTACTGACCAAGGCAGTTCTGCAAGCAATTGCAACCTATATGTTGTCTGTATTTCCTTCCCCCAAAGGGATACTACAAAAAATAAGGACCATCCACAGGGACATCCTTTGGCGAGGAGTGAAAACTAAGAAAAAATGGGCCTTGGTGGCTTGGGAGAAGGTTTGCAAGCAAAAAGGCAAAGGCAGACTGGGGCTACAAGACCCACAAGTAACTAATGAATCATATGGGGCGAAACTCTAGTGGCAATGGGTCAAAGAAACTTCTACCCCGTGGGCAACCCTCTGGAAGGCCAAGTATGCCCCGGACATAAAAGACCAGGACCATATTCACTTTATGAGCACAAGGGAGGGATCAACCATCTGGAACCTAGCCTGGCGCAACAAGATCTGGGTCCAGACACACATCTTTTGGGAAGTAAGGAATGGTAAAACAACCAGATTCTAGGAGGACGCCTGGCAACAGGAACCCAAGATGGGAAATCTGGGCAGGGAGGAACTCCAACAAGACATGATCGTGCAAGGAGAAAAAAACATCCACCACTATTGGAAGCAAGAAACAGATCGAAACAGATGGAGAATCTAGGAAAATCTCAATTCCCAAACTAACGATCAGACCACAACCATCGCGAAAGAGGTGGAGGAGGAAGTGAGGAAAAGGAAAATTGCAGTCTCGGATGGAGAATACCAATTAAGATGGGGCCAAAAAAATGGTGGGGAATTCAACCTGAAGGAAGCACGACATTACATCGTGGATCAAGATCAAGAAGACCCAACAACTATGGGATAAGCTCTGGAGCAGCCCCCAATGGCCAAAAATAAAAATTTTCAAATGGTTAGTACTTCACAACTGAATTCTAACCTGGGAAAACCTAAGAAAAGGGGCTTCATAGGCCCGTCACGGTGCCACCTCTGTCAAAACAAGGAATAAACAACGAATCATCTCCTTGATGAATGTATCTATACAGCTGAGATCTGGGATTGGGCAACAGGTATCTTTTGACAGTTGAATAGGATACGAAGTAACATATATGCAACCATCAACAACTAGCAGGAGAATTACAGCGAAAATGAAGAGGTGAATCTTTATTGGATTCTCATTCCGGGGATGATCATATGGACAATTTGGAAAGAAAGGAACTGGCACATTTTCAAGAATGAAAGTCTTCCGGAAGGGAAAATCAAATAAAAAATAATCTCCATGATCAGAGAAACGGTGCAGAGCCGCAACTACCAGAATGGGAAAGTGCAACTGGCAGGTAGGGACTCAAGAGTTCTAGAAGCTTTCCATCTAAAAGACGGGCGCAACCGCACACAAAATGGAAGACCACCGCAACTCCAACTAGGTGCTCACAACTAGAGCCCCCCTCCAGCAGGGTTCCTCAAGTTGAATTTAGACGGGGCGACAAAAGGAAACCTAGGCATGACAGGAATGGGTGGGGTTATCAGGGATAGTGATGGCAACATAATCTGGCTGTACTCTGGGAGTATGGGAAAGTCAACTAACAACGCAGCGGAACTCGGAGCCCTAGAGATCGGCCTCGAGATTCTAAGTCGTGAAAGGATGACAAACACTATCGTGGAAGATGACTCCACTCTGGTAATCAACACGGTGAAGAGACTCCAAAATGGCACCAAGGTGGGCAAAGTTCAGAGACACTCGCGCTTGGCACACTCCCTGCAAAAAATCCAGGAACATCTCCAAAGATGAACATAGTGGAGTTGTGCTGGGTAAGCAGGTCAGCGAATAGCCTAGTGGATAGAATCGCCAATGAAGGGGTTAGCAGGGAAGGATCAGAGTTAGACACCCCCTGGAGCAACATCCCAAATAGTAAATTCAAAACAGATTGCACACATCTAGCAACAAAAGACCGTGACAGAACCTCAAGTACGAAAGGTCACATCGAGAGGAGCGGTGAAAGGCTAGTAGGTGGGCACAACAAATCCAGGCAGAATCTTCATGGGAAACACCCAATTACAAGGGACAAAGTGGGATATGACCACCCAATAGATGGAGGAATGACCTCAAGGTCATATCAGTAGGATTAAGTGCAGGGGAAAGTACAAATGGGACTCAACAGGCCGTGAGTAACGTAAGACAAAAAAGGTTACCACATGCCAGTAGGGTCACTCCCCATCGAAGAGCAGGTACGGGAAAGATAAAAGGTGGTTACACAATGAGCAGGGACAAGGGATGGCGTAGGGATAGCGATCAGACTGTCATGATCACACATACCGAGATAGAGAAAAAGGACGAGAAGGACCAACTTTACGAGTAGACCATGATTGCAAGGACAAGCCTACAATAGGAGAACGTCCATAAGAGGCGAAGCACTAGGAATAGAAGCAACTGGTCTAAGCACAACAGAAGAAGCCACCACAAACACAAGGGCCCGATAAGAAGGATCCCAGGGGTAGATAGAAACAGGACGATAATTCAGGGAGAGAACCACTACAAACCAGCCAAGATGGTGCATATGAAGAGAACACACGTCAAAAGAAACACCCAGAGGGACGATAATCCGATAAGTCACAAGAAGATTTCAAGGATGGAGCAAGCATCCTGAGACACCAAGGGTACCTTCCAGGAGCTGGTTGACCCGAAAGGTAAAGCGACCATCACCAGATGGGAGAGGGAAACCATCGCCAAGCACAAGGGCAAAGACTGGAAGGAGTTGAGCCAGGAAGTAGTCTGGTTAATGGATCCAGGGACCACGCAGGCCAGGGAAACACTCTACCACAAGATGGTAGAGATGGCGTGGCGGAAAAAGATGTTAATAGGAAAAGTGAGCACAGAAAGAAAGCTGTCAACCGGAAGGGCAACAAGGCCCATAAACAAGTGCTAAAAGAAATCCTGAGTCGCCTCAACACTCTGGACGCTAGTACAAAACGAATGGCAGAGGCCCAGAAGAATCAACATGAGAAGCTGGAGTGAATGGCTTCCCAATTCCATTTATACTTATGCTACATCCACCATATGGATATCACACCTGCTGATGGGAATTGAGCACCAGCCCGAATCAGGAAGACCCATACGGTGGCACAGAAGGAGGAGAGCAAGGACAGGGTGCAATATGGAAAGAAGAATCTCATAATCCTAGACTAGAGCTAGATAGCAAATGATCAGAAATATACTAGGTCAGTCTGAATTGTTGTTTTGTATTTTTTTGTCTTTTTTAGAATTAGTTGGCCAAAACTGGATATGATGGCACTGGACCGGTTTCCCAATGTGGCGGTCCAGCCATAAATCTATGCTATCTCAAAGAACGCAACTTCGGAACCCCTGGGTTGGTTTCCGCTATGGCAGACTAGAGAGTCCCCCTTTTTTTGTATATTAGCTTTTCTTAGTAATACAAATACTCACACTCACTTACAAAAAAAAAGAATAGTATTTTTTCATTCACTTGATTCATCCTTTTGCAATTTTTCCATCAAGATTTTAGCTCTTCTGCACTTAGATCACAAAGAATCTTATTGAGCTTTCGCATTTTACACTAACCAATACATATTAATTAAACTCATATATAACTCAAACATATTAATTTTGTATAGAATTTACAAAGAACTTGTCTTTTTTGTTTTTTTGGATGTGCTATCTTTGTGCCAATCAAGATTTATGTTACTTGAACTATTCTCACACATTTTTTTTATCAATATACAACCTGTACCATTCAATATAAAAGCTATTAAATATAATTTATAAATAAATCACATAATTTCAGCTAAAAAAAAGTATGGTTTCTAGTGTGCTTTAATAATATGAAAGCACCGATACGTTCGATCTAGGAAACACATCGACATGAAAAAATATTTTTTTAATAAACACTTTAAATTACAATGGTGCAATATGTATCGATAACACCTAGAGTAAAAGACGAAAATAAAAGGTACCATGAACAAAAAAAATAACCGAAAAAAATTGCACACTGATGAACATTTTTTTTTTTTAAATTATGTTACAGCATTTCCGGTGCACTTTATCAGTAAGCGTACCGGTGTGTTATAGTCAAATCGATGCACCGATAACCAAAAATTGTTTAAAAAAAAAAACGTGACAGGGCTGACAGGGTTTGGATCCGATACAATAAATGGTCCCCTTGCATCACATGTCAAACACCTTATATATAGAAACACAAACCCATTAAATCTAAAATTCCTAAAATGAAAAGCCCTAATCGTGAAATGATAGAGGGAGTTAAACCCTAAGGTGAAATTTTGCAGTCACATAAGCAAGAAGAAGCAAGGGTTTAAGGTAAGTGTGCAATTTTTTTTAAATTTTTTTCTAAATTTTAATTAAATATAAATAGGGATACAAATTTAAAATATTTTATTATTAAAATCAAAAGTAAAATTTAAAAAAATTACTATGCATAGTTTCGAGTGAATCACACAACCCTTCAAATTCTGATCTTCTGAATAATTATGTTGTTCCAAAGTATTTTGTTGCTCCACAGGGCTCCCCAGTATGTCTCTCTTGCAAATGTCTCCCTGTAAATTTTGGCAAAATAATGAAATAGTGAATAGCTTAATACTATTTAAGGACTTTATAAAAAGGGTTTTGAGTGAATCACCATACCCTTCAATTTTTGATCTTCTGAATAATTCTGTTGTTCCAAAGTATTCTACTACTCCACGGTGCTCCCCGATATGTCTCTCTTGCAAATCTCTCCCAGGTAAATTTTGTCAAAATAGTGAAATAGTGAATAGCTTCTTACTATTTAAAGGACTTTATGAAATCAGATTTTTGAAAAATAGATTCCCACTCATTTTTCAATTATAAAAAAACAAAGTTGTGTTTTTTTTTTTTAAGTTTTTCAAAACACCGGTGTGTTTATTAATATAACGCACTGGTGCGTTTGTTTATACAAAGCACTGGTGTGCTAAATATTTTTGGAGCACCGATATCATATAATTATTTTTTGTTATTTGAAATCCTGAGAAACGGTGCAGTTAGTAATTAAACTCTCTGGTGCTTTGTATTTTTATAGACGCACCAATGCATTTTGTTTAAATAAGTGCACTGTTATGATTTAAAAGTTATTTGAATTTTTATTTGCACATAAAATAGTATATTCATCTTAAATTATCTTTTAGGATGCATCCACATGACTTGCAGTACTTCATAGTATATTTTCTGCTTAAAGTCACCTTATTCTTAAAACTTTATTATTGATTTTGCTCAAATGCAGGGACAAAAACTTATAATATCAAATGGCCAATTCTTCAAATTTCATCCCGTTCCATATTGCTCAAAGTACATCGCGAAGTTCTCCCTTTCCATCTCCAGTAAGTTCATATTTTATTTATATTTCGATTATCTAATTGATTTATTTTTTTATCTATGTCAATCTGAATAAAAATGTATCCAAATTTGCAGGATCCTGATTCAAAATCAAGTTCATATGCAAAAAATATTCCACCAATTCAAAAACCTCAGAAGCTCTTAGTAGGAGCAACATACCACAAGCAGTTGGTAGATGAAAATGGACAACTACTTTAACCTACCAATTGTAACATGCCATCTTCTAGCCGCAATCCTGGGTCAACGATGGTAATAATTGTTTGGTATAATGTAATTTGAACAAACCAATTGCATTGTGCTTACTAATATCATCGATGTACTAATGTTCAATATTTTTGAAATTAGGATTCTAATGATGAGCGACCTACCTATCATATTTTGTTGCACCCCACTACAATGTCAAATCAAGAGAAGGTTGCAATAAGAGCACAAATCAGAGAGAAAGCATACCAAGAATGGTTGAATCAACCACCTATTCAATTCCCACTACGTCTAGATTAACCAATTAGGAATGCAAACAACAATAGTATTTCTTCACACGCTGGCAATGGAGTCAATCAAATAGAGGTTGGCATGGATGATTATTTACAAGATACGACTGCCATGGAGACAATTTTGTTAGATGCATTCGAGAACGATGAGTTAGGGGATGATGCTCATATCATTGATACCTTTTTCAAAAGCCTGAAATATGTTTCCACCAACCCTCTCTTTGGACCTAAACGGTCAAAGTCCACCCAGTTGGGGACAACAATGTTTTTTTTTTTTGTAAGTGAATGTGAGTTCTTGTATTACTAAAAGAGGTTATGATACAAAAATAGGGGGAGTCCCTTGATTTGCCAAAAAGGAAACCATATCAGGGGTTCCGGAGTTGCTCTGTCTAAGATAGCAGAGGGAAAGGTTGGGCCACCACCATGGGAAATCGACCCAGTCCTCTGAAATCCAGTTTGAAAATCTAAACAAAAGCATATACATAAAAGACATAATCATAAAAGGGGTTGCGCCTACACTAAACATGACTTGACCAGGGGCTGAACTAGCGCTAGTCTAGGATGATGGGATGTTTTTCATCTCCATCCTTCCTTTCCTCGTTCTCATTCCTCTGGACCACCGTGCGCATCTTTCTGATACAAGATGGTGTTTCACTCTGGTATGCTGGCGTGATGTCCATGTGGTGGATATATCGTAGGTATAGGTGGAATTGGCCTGCCATTCATTCCATTTTCTCCTTCTGGCTCCTCTGGTCCTCAGCTAGTCATTTTGAACTGGCCTCCAGATTGTTGAGGCGACTTAGGATTTCTGTGAGCAAATTTTTGTGGTCCCTGTTAGCCTTCCTGCTAGCCTATTTATGATCAGAGCTCATCTTGCCTATTAACATCTTTGTTCGCCAGGCCTCCTCCACTGTTTTATGGTAAAAGGTTATTCTGGGTTGTGTGGCCCTTGGGTCCCTTATCCCGTCTGCTTCCTAGATCAGTTCCTTCCAGGCTTTTCCCTTGCGCATGGTGTTGATTTCTTTCTCCCGCCTGGTGATGATCGCTTTTCCCTTTGGTTCGACCTATGTATGAAAGGTACCCTTGGATTCTCTGGCCACTTTCTCCATTCTTGTAATCCTTCGGGAGCTTGTCAGAGGTTCTTTCCCCTGGGGGCCTCTCTTACTATGGGTTTTCTTCATTCGTACCATCTCAGCTTGTTTGTGGTGGTTTTTTCCTTGGGTTCTTCTCCTGTTCTTGTTCGCCCCTTCCTTGGTTTTAAGATGGCCTCTGTAATTTCTCCTCTCATGTCTATGGCTATTTCTGGTGTTTGTTCTCTTATGGGATTTCCCCAGCTGTGGGCTCATCCTAGCAATCATGGGCTGCCTGTAAAGGTGTACCTTCTGGTCCTTTTTCACTGTCTCAGTATGTGTGCTCTTGGGAGCCCTGTCGTAATCCCTACGCCAATCCTTTGCTATGCACGTTGTACGAGCTTTAGTACCACTCCTTGTATCTGTACTTGGGTGAGGAGTACCCATACTTGACCATGGAAACTCCTTTTTCCCTTCGTCCTTTGCCACCTGCTGATTATCTTTTCTGTTTTCCCATGAACAACCCCTGTACTTCTTCCTATTGATAGGATCGTGGTGTCGTACCTCCTTTGGTTGTGTGACATGGGTTTGCATTGTAACTCATGTTTGAGTGATGAGCTATCGGATTATGCCTGGTTCCTACGTGCCCTTCTGTTATCCCTCCACCTCCATCCTTGATGTGGTAGTTCATACTTTGGCTGTTGTTACGATCTTTTTCTGCTAGTTGGATGCAGTCTATTCTGAACTGACCATTCGAGATGTTACTCCAGACAGTGTCAAGTTTTGGTCTTTCCTTGTTGACCCCCTCGTTATCGATTATGTCTGCCAATCCATTTGTTGACCTATGTACCCAGGGAAACTCCACTGTGATCCCCGTCTACAAGTGCTCCTAAATGTTTTGCAAGGAATGTGCCAAGTGCAGTGCCTCTGAATTTTTCCCACTCTGGTGCCATTTTGGAGTCTCTTTATTGTGTTGATAACCAATGTGGAATATACTTCCACTATGGTGTTTGTCATCCTTTCACGGCTTAGAATCTCTAGGCCGGTCTCCAGGGCTCCGAATTCCACGATGTTGTTGGTTGAATTTCCCAGACTCCCCGTGTACAACCAGATTGTGTTTCCCTCACTGTCCCTGATTACTCCTCCCATTCCTGTCCGTCCAGGGTTACCTTTTGACGCCCCATCAAAATTCATCTGGAGGGATCCCGCTGGTGGTGGTTTCCAGTTGCGCTCACCTAGTTGGAGTTGCAGTGGCCGTCTTACTTGACTAGGGTTGCGTCTGTCTTTCAAGTGGAAATCTTCTAGGATTCGGGAGTCCTGATCTATGAGTTGCGCTCTTCCTGTCTGGAAGTTGTGGCTATGACCATTTCTCTTATCACGGAGATTATTGTTTCCTTATGTTTCCCTTCCGGCTAGATTTCGTTCCTGAAGATGCGTCGGTTCCTTTCTTTTCATATTTCCCATATGATCATTCCTGGAATGAGGGTCCAACAGAGATTCACCTCTTCGTTTTTGTTGTAGTTCTCTTTCCAGATATTAATAGTTGCGGAGATGTTACCACGGATCCTATTGGATTGTCGAAAGATACCTGCCGCCCAATCCCATATCTCTGTTGTGTAGGTGCATTCATCGAGAAGATGATTCGTTGTTTCTTCCTTAGCTTGATAGAGGTGACATCAGGAAGGGCCTATGAATCCCCTTTTCCTTAGGTTTTCCCACTTTAGAATTCAGTTGTGGAGTATTAACCATTGGAAAATTTTGATTTTTGGCCAGTGGAGGTTGTTCCAGAGCTTATCTCATTGTTGTGTTGGGTCTTCTTGGTTCTGGTCAGCAATATAATGATGGACTTCTTTTAAGTTGAATTCCTTGTCGTCCTTTTGTCCCCATCTCAGTTGGTCATTTCCTTCCGAGACTGCAATTTTTTGTCTCCCCAATTTCTCCTCCACCTCTTTTACTGTTGTTGCAGTTTGGTCTCTATTTTGTGGAGTGAGAGTATCCCAGATTCTCCATTTGTTGCGATCTGTTTCTTGTTTCTAGTAATGGTAGACTCTGGTTTTACCTTGCGCAATTGTCTCCTATTGGAGTTCCTCCCTATCCAGATTCTCCATTCTAGGTTCCTGTTGCCAGGCGTCTTCCCAGAATCTGGTTGTTCTACCATTCCTTACTTCCCAAAAGTTGTGTGCCTGGATCCAGGCTTTGTTGCGCCAAGCTAGGTTCCAAATGGATGAACTCTCCATGGTGCCTCTGAAGCAGATTATGTCATGGTCGCTTATGTCCAGGGCATACTTTTCCTTCCATAGATTTACCCATGGTGTAGTAGTTTCTTTGACCCAGCGCCACCAGAGTTTCGCCCCGTAGGCGTCATTGGTCACTTGCGGGTCTTACATCCTTAAGCCTCCTTTGCTTTTTGGTTTACAGGCCTTCTCCCAAGTCACCAGGGCCCATTTTTCTTTGTTTCCGCTCCTCGCCACAGGAAGTCCCTTTGGATGGTTCTTATTTTTTTTAGTATCCCCTTGGGGGTTGGGAAAATGGACATCATAAAGGTTGGAATTGCTTGCAGAACCGACCTGATCAGAATAAGTCTTCCCGCTAGGTTGAGGGATCTATACGTCCATTTTTTTACCCGCTCCTATAACTTGTTGATTATTCCCTCCCAAAATGACATTTTGTAAGATCTGTCTGTCAGGGGAATGCCCAAGTACTTGGTTGGGAGTGATTTACGTTCGAAGCCCAAAATATTAGCCAAATTTCTTTGGATTGCGGGATTGGTATTGAAGAAGAAGATCATAGATTTGGAGTGGTTGATCTCTGCACCCGAGGCTTCCCCAAACTCTTCTAGGATTCGTTTGTAGGCTTTTGCTTCCTTGACCATGGGTATGCCATGAAGTAAGGTGTCATCCATGAACTGTTGGTGTGTGGAAGTGGGGCAATTTTTGAAAGGTTTGATGCCTGTTATTTCACGTGTTGTTGTTGTGCTTTTATGCTTCAACTAAGACCTTCCATCATCATAATGAATAGGAAGGGGGACAATGGGTCTCCTTGTCTAATGCCTCTCGTGGGCTAGAAATGTTTGGCTAGGGCTCCATTTATTAGGAGCGAGTAGCTTGTTGTGGACACTAGGTTGACTATCCAACTGATCCAGTGTCAGATGAAACCAAAGGCTTCTAGAGTCTTGACCATATAGTGCCAGCTAATTTTTTCATAAGCTTTTGCTAGGTCCAGTTGTATTATCATTCCCCCTCTCTTTTGAATCTTCAGGGTGTGGATAAGCTCATGGGCATGGATGATATTGTCCAATATTTATCTTCCTTCCACGAAGCTTGCTTGTTCTTGTGAGATCAGTGTGGGTAGGAGGGGTTTCAATCTATTTTCTATAACTTTGGAGATTATCTTATAAACCACATTGCATAATGCTATTGGTCTATACCGATCAGGGGTTTTGGCTTCATTTTCTTTGGGGATTAGGGTAATCACTGTAGAATTTAGCGCTTTTAGAATGGAGGTTGATCTTCTAGAGTCTTACACTACCCTATAAATGTCGTGTTTGACAATTTCCCAGCAGGATTTGAAATACTCCACTGTGAAGCCATCTGGACCTGGGGCTTTCCCATTGGGCATATCCTGGAGCACTTGGTCAATTTCCTCCTCAGCAATGGGTTTGTTTAGGTTGTTATTTTGTTCCTCGGTGACTAGACCAGAGATATGCTAGGTTACCCTTTGGATGGCCTTCGTTCTGTCTTAGTTGGGTTCCTGGGCTATCCCATGGAAATGGTTTACTAGAGTAGTTTCAATCTCCTTATGAGATTCTCGCTTAATTCCATCCTAGTCCTTAATCTTCAGGATTTTGTTGTGGGCTCTTCTGGCCATGGTTGTTCTATGAAAAAACTTGGTGTTTCGCTCTCCTTCCCTTAGCCATCTGATACAGGACTTTTGTCGCCAAAGTGTTTCTTCCTGCTGGCATCTAGCTTCCCATTCCTGGGTCATCTGGATCTCTTCCTTTTTTTGATCCTCTATATAGCCCTCTGTTGTGCAGGTTTCCTGGAGTTTTCTCATTTTGTCTCCTATGTTGTTTTTCTCTTGGTTTATATTCCCAAATATGTCCTTGTTCCACTCCTTGAGCTTATATTTGATGTACTTTAGTTTCTTATAGAGCTTGAACATTCTTGTCCCTTTCTTTGGTTGCTCCTCCCGCCACCACTGTTTGATTCTTTCCTTGAAAGTAGGGTGTTCTATCCAAAATTTCTCAAATCTGAAGGGTCTATTCTTCGGTGTGGTTTGGAAGCCTGCTTCCAATTGGACTGGCCAGTGATCAGACCCCCCCTAGGGAAGGATTTTGCATTCTAAGGTTAGCCCCTGCATAATGATTGACTCTAATACTAAGAATATGTCGAGTCTTGTTGCTACCTGATAATGGTTCATCCATTTATTGTTCCAGGTGAACTGGACATTATTAGTTCTGAGGTCCACCATCTCCATTGTGTCTATGAACTTTGAGAACTCTTCTGCATCCCTATCCAATCTTCTTGTACCTCCTTTTTTCTTCACAAGTGACGTGATGATGTTGAAGTCCCCTGCCAGGATCCATTGGAGGTTGTTGGATCGGGTTTTGAGGTCTTCTAGGTCTCGTATCATTCTTCTCTTTTCCTCTGACACCTAAGGTCCATACACATTAGTGCATAGAATCACCTTCGTGTTTCCAATGATTTGCATGCTAACCGTAAGTGTGTGTCTGGTCACTTCGGCTGCTATTAGGCTCATCACTTGTAGGCTCCACAAGGTGAGAATACCTCCTGCCCTTTGGTGGCCTCCGATAGCCACCATCTTGTACTTGCACCATTGTTGTTTACTGATTGTTTCATTCTTTCTATAGTGCATTTTGTCTCTTGAATGAAACAGAGGTCTAGTTCTTCCTTTTTTAGTCTATTTTTAAGGATTCTCTGCTTTCTTGGGTTGTTTAGGCCTCTTATATTCCAAGTTATAACCTTCATTTAAACATGTGGGGAGGACTTAGGGAAGAGTTTCTTGATCTTGCTCGAGTTTATCAATAGCGCTCCAAGCTTCTGTAGGGCTATGTTGTTTGATTTCCTGCATTTTTTCCTCCTCGTTTGCTTGGGTGAGATTTGTGGTTGTCCTTCACCGGATTTGACTCCTAGGTGTCCAATGTCCTCGTGTGTGTGCTTTAGTCCTCTAGATTTGGTTTCCTCCCTTAGAAGAAACAGGTACTGGATGCGGTCTAGTTTCTTTATTGGTACGTTGTCTACTCCCTGTCTTTTCCATTGCTCCAGTATGTTTGGGAGGTCTATCCCTTCCCTTTCCACCAGGTCTCTGAGATCAGGATCTTCTATACCTACTTCGCTTGGGGTCATTTCCGCATCTCCCTCTGCTTCTTGCATGGGGGTGTTGTCATCTCTTGTTTCTCCATCCATCAGGGTTGTGCCACTCCCATGTTCCTTTTGATTACTTGGTCAGTCGGTGGGCTCGTTTTTTGCTTGTTCTCTGGCTTCTTGAGATTTTTTCGATTCCTTTTTGCCTTCTTCCCCTTTATTGGTTTTGTCTCGTCCTTCTATTCTATTCCCGGTCTCCGGGTTATTTCCTATTGGGGTTTTATTCTGCTTTTTATTTGCTCTACTTCTGGGGTTCGGTTTTGTAAACCCATCCTCATTCTACTGTGGTTTGGAGCTTTTCGCTTCCTGTTTTTTATTAAGAGGGAATTCTCTGATCAGTTCTCCATGTTCATGGCATCTTCTGCATCTGAAGGGGATCTGCTCATAATCTATGTTTTGGATCCATTCCTCATCCCTGAATTCCAGACTTATGGCTTCTGGGAGTGCTCCCGACACATCCATCTCTATGCAGATTCTTGTGTAAGATGTGTATCTCTCTTTTAGGGTGGCTTCTGAATTCTTCACATATTTCCCCAGTTTTTTTCCTATTGCTTCGAAAGTAGAGGGTAACTAGTAGTCTAACGGTAAGGAATAAAATCTCAACTAGACCGACACCTTTTTGAAAGTCTCTTTTTCTGGGGAGAAATTTTCCTTCCATGGCTGCATGTACAGTCCTGCTAAGGCGTGGAAGTATGCCCCCCTCTCAAAGACTATGTCCCTGTCTTCCAGGTTCATGAATACTGTTGTAAAGAAGCCTTTCGAGCCCAGGTGGAGCTCCACTTCTCTGCTTGGCTTCCAGTGATATTTAATCCAGCTGCGCAACGTTCTTTCTATGGGCCACAAACCCATAAAATTTCAGATTAGCGCATGCATCTTCATATGGTCCCTGTAGAGTTGCGTTTGTGGATCCTCCAGTATCACCTTGGTTATCATTGTTGTTTTGGGTTTACACGGGTTGCGCCCTTCTGTCCCGTTTGGCTTCGCTGTGTCTTGCGCTTCACTATGAGTTTCTCTGACTTCTTCCCCCATGCACTCGCTTTTACCTTGGTTCCTTTCCGAACTTTTTTCTGGGTCTGATCCCGAGGTGCCTGTCATTTCCTTGAAACCTACGCCTTTTGTCCCTTTCCCCCTATCCACCACTACATGTTTGTATGAGGGGGTTCCCTTACACCCCCCCCCCCCCCTTTNCCCCCCCCCCCCCTCTTTGGTGCTCATGTTGTCCTCTGTTATGGCCGCAACTGCCAAACCCTAGCTTGCAGTTGCTCCAAACCATTAAAAGTGATGTTACAAGCCAATAATTATTGTTGGTTGTGACAACAATGTTACTGTACAACTTGAAAGAAAAAATTTGCATGTCAAACACATGTTTCTTGGAAATATTGAGGTAACTGACCATCAAGTCCTTTATATTTTGAGAAATCTTGTCACACAATCAACATTAAAAATGGTCGATTTTATGAATTTTAAATGACAATGTACATTTGCCCACTACCTGCAGATTATTCAAAGATAAGGTTCTTCCTAGTGATAATTTCTTGCTCGATAGTTGCGAAGAGGCAAAACAGATGTTGAAAATGGTGGGTGTTGAGTACATATCATATCATGCATATCCGAATGATTGTATTCTATATAGAGGAGAATATCTAGACAAAGAGATATGTCTGAAATGTGGGCATGACAGGTACTATAAATCAAATAAAAATAGTAAATCACATGGTCCTCCTCATAAGATATTGAGGCACATGCCTATAATCCCAAGGATTCAAAGGCTCTTTTGTTGCAAAGAATTAGCTATCTTGCATAGATGGCATGCCTTGCACAAAAGTGAGTTGAGAGTTATGCAAATCCCGACATATTCAATAGCTATGAAGCATATAGAGGACACATGGCCCAAAAAATTCAAGGATGATATAGCCATGGATGGCATCAACCCATATTCCCTCCAAAACACCAACTATTCTATTTGGCCTGTAGTAGTGATCAATAACAATATCCCCACATGGTTTTATATGAAGAATGAACATATTATGTTGGATCTTATAGTCCCTGGTAGAATACAAGTGAATAATATGGATGTCTACCTACAACCATTGGTAGATGAATTGAAGGAATTATGGGAAGGGATACACGTATACGATGTATCAAGACCCATCACAACTGAGAGGAGTTTTACTTTATATGACATATGTTCTTAAATCACACATGATTGTCTAGGATTAGAAGTTTGCTTTGGTAAATTACATGTTTATTGATTTTTTTATATACATAACAATATTTTTGGGCATATTTAATTCGCTGAGATTGTTCTGATTTTCAACGCTAACATGCTCATGTCAAGATTCCTTTATCACTTGACTTCAAGTGTTCATGGATTGTCATGTCTTAACTGAGATGATATCGATGACATGCTCATTTAACAATCTCCTCTTGACATTATAACTCCTCCTGACAGTTTCTCTCCTCCTGTCTTACTGTGCCTCTCATGGCTTGCCTTCCTCTGACTAGCTTGTTCCACATGTCAATATGATTCTTTTCTAAACATTCCTCTTGATGACAATGACAAAAAGTCTTTCTACAATTCCTCTTGAGCTCATGCTTTCATCCACTATCATGTATCTTCTCTGGTTTGTATCAAGTATTATCTTCTAGACCTGCCAAATATCTCATGAATTCATTGTTGTCCATATGTCACAAAATTGTCCATGACTTTGCTCCTCAACTGCACACAATGCTAACCCATCTGTCACTTTACTCTTAGGATTTTTCTTTGGTAAATTACATGTTTATTGATTTTTTTATATACGTAACAATATTTTTTGGAAAATTTAATTTGGTGCGATTGTTCTGATCTTCAATGCTAACGTGTTATGTGTACATTAATAATTTCACAGGTCTTGTAACAAAAGGCTATCATGAATGTAAATTTTGTGGACCTTCTCTGAAGGCTAGGTGGTCCAACCACCTACGAAATCCAGTGTACGACTCCTCTAGGGTATTCCTCCCAGAAAAACACCCTTACAGAAGAGCAACATCCGCTTTCAATGGTAAACCAGAGAGAACCTAAGGGCATGCAATAATGACACCAATAGAATGGCTTAGAGCATATGAGAGAGAGAAGGATAAGGATATTACATAAATGTTCAATTCAAATGGGGAGCCTATGTTCGATGATCCAGAATTCTTCGATGCCTATGTTGAGAAATTTCTCATTGGGATGAAAAGGAAAATTTTCTTTTATGAGCTCTCATATTGGGAGCATCTTAATATTTCCCACTTACTAGATCCCATGCATATATTTAAAAATGTTTCATCTTCTTTATGGAGGCACATATCATCAAAATAAAGTGACACATTGGATGTTAGGAGAGATCTTATTTCTTCAAAAACTAAAAAGAAACATTGTCCAAGATAAGAAAGTAGAGGAGAGGCTAGTCCATCTTGGTCTTTCAAAGAAGGTGATGTCCCAGGGATTTTGAAGAAAGATGGTATTTATTTGGAAAATGAAGCTATATTAGGTGTGAAGGTGCCTTATTTATATGGGTCTTTACTACGGTGAAAATTCACCGTGGAAGACCATTTTTCAGGGTTGAAATCACATGACCATTTGAACCTTCTAAGAGTATGTATGTCAAAAACATGATTTTATTATTTGTTTTAATTTTTATGCCATAGGATAAAAAAAATTAATTTTGTATGTGTTTACTTTGTAGTTTTATTATCCTTTGCTCATGCATGGGTGTGTGAACCATGACTTCCCCTAGGACCTACGATGTGCCATATCTAAATTATTTGCATTTGTACATTGGATCACATCAAAGGAGATTCATATGGCTAGCATTCCATGATGGCATCAAGAGATAACTAAGATTGTTTGTATGTTTGAGAAGGAGTTTTCGACGAGTTTCATGGACTTGCAGGTTCATCTTCGAATTCACCTAGTAGATGAGGTTGAATTAGTCAGAGTGGCATTTTGTCATTCGATGATCCTATTAGAGAGGTACATGAAGAAATCGAAAGGATTTGTTCGACAAAGGGAAAAACCTGAGGGGTCTATGACAGCGAGGTACATATCATATGAGTCTTTCTATTATGTCAGTGAGTACATCAAGTAGATAAACAACACACCAGGTGCGGTGATTTGGGACGACGAAAGGGATGAAGACAAAAGTGAAGGGGAGCTTCTCCAAACAAATGGGAAAATGTGTTTTATAAATAGTAAGTGACTTATCGTTTGTCAAATTTATACATAGTAACTATTCACATTGAACTTCATAATGTATATTTTGATCTCATGTGTACTATATGTTGGTTTGATTTCATGAATATATACATCAACGGATTCAAAAATTGATGCCATCAATAAATTCATTCTTTACAATTCGAAGGAAACACAGTCATGAGTCGCATTGTACAAACAAAAGAGGAGGAAATGGGACATTGACAGGAAAGAATTTAGATGGTTGAATGGTGGAAACGTGCCTTATCCTCATTTAAAAGAAAATATGCCAATGATATGCCCCAATAGTTGGGTTGTTGACCAAGTCAGAGATAAATACAGTGCATTCAGTCATTACCCGCGTGTTGAAGAGGATGCGCTAAACATAGGGATCGTGTGCACCAACTCGATAATAATCTCTCTGTGTACATTTTTGACTTCATAATGAAACTTTGAATTGTAACATCTATATTTTTTATTTTATTGTTCGGGTTATTAGAAACATGACACTGTGATTTTTTCACTTTTTTATAGGTGCATTTGTTCCCATCTATGTGGGCATATGGACATCATTTTCACACAGAGGATGCTGATGATAGGCACATGACAAAAGACTGTGGAGTGGAAGTCGAGTTTGACCAATCTAGTGGTGCTAGCCATTGTGATCGAAACCTAATACGGGGGAAGTTAGGTTACATTGGAAAGATACAAGAGATTATTCGAGTGTACTTCTCTTCTTTTCAATGTATTATTTTTAGGTGCAAATGGCGGGACACCTTTGATCGGAATAATGTAAAGGAATATCATGATAGTGGGCTGATATGTATCAACTCTAGAATGATGTGGGATGAAGCTAAGGAGCCTTATGTTTTCCCAAAACACTACAACCAAATATTTTTTTACCCAGATGTGTTGGATAGGGATTGGTGGTTCGTATTAAGACACGACCCTAGATCAAAACATATTTTTGAGAACAACAGTGTTATCATGCCAAGCGAGAAAGATAATCAAGGTGATGCCAACAGAGAATGATATGTACATGTTTTATTTCATCATTTATACTATTGTTGTATCTTTTTACTATCTTTATTTCGCTAATTATATTGTTTTTTATTCATCTTGTGACAGAGGAAATGGAAAGTTAATTATAACAAATCTTTGAACAATTTTAGTTGGTTAACAGTCAGTTTGATGCATAATGTGTTTGTCTTTCAAATTATTTGTTATTACATGGAAAGATTGATTGAAATAGAATTGTATATTCTTATTTGAAGATATTTGTATGTCATTGCATGTTTAATATAAAAATTTAATAATTATTTTCATGATAAAGTCGTAACAACATATTTTTAGAAAAAAATCACCAAACATTTTATAGTTGGCATTTTATATAATTGGTAAGATTCGCAAAGGTTTTTACACTTAAAACTAAGTATTTCCAATTGTGAAATCCTGAAAAATGTCAAACCACTTGAACTTTTAATGGGATATGAAATTCTACTTTCTCCATATAAAGTTTTATGATGTTTTTTTTTTCCCAGGAAAAATTAGCTCGAAATTTATATCAGTATAAACTCATTTACAGTAAATGCCAATCGGCTGTGGCAAGTTCCAGCACAATACCAAGATCTGAAAACGAAAATACAGAGAGTGCACTGCTGTCCAGTGACTACAGAGATGAAAAGGCAACTCCATATCCTCTCCGGCAAGCCAGAAAAACAGAAATCTAAGGGATCACCACCATGTGCAGTAAGAACAGGAATGAAATATCTCCACAGAGGGAAAAACATTCAGCCACCCTCGCCACTCAATCAAAACAGGAATGGAGCATAAGACAGGCCCACATCGAATCATCCAAATCAAAATGATAATTCTGAATCAAGATTCGAAGAGATTTAATGTTGAGATCTGACTCTCCATGCCTCCATCGCTGTGGAAGATAAACAGTCTGCCCACCACTTCTGGTAAAGCGCGCTTAGAAAGAGCATCAGCCTCCGTGTTATGGGCTCTGGGAAGATGACTGACAGTGAGGGCCGAGAAAAAGTTGGCCAGCTGCTGCGTCTTGAGCTTCCATCCTTCCACATGGGAGGAATGTAGTTTACAATTTCCATTAAACCAGTCTACAATGACTTTTGAGTCTCCTAAAATGCAGAGGTAGTTTATGGACTAGTAGAAGGCCAGCGTAAGAGTTGTCCAGAGGCCCAACAACTTCGCTTTTGTATTCGAGCCCACACCACAATTCAGGAACCACTTCGTAGTCCTTGTCGGATGAAATTTGAATGTGCCTCCAGCACCGCAGCAAAGGCCAGAAGACAGGGCTGCACCATCAAAACAAGCCACTGTATGATCTAAAGGCAGATTTAAAAGCATCGCTCTGGGAGGGAGAGCCTTGGTAGAAGATGGCTGCCAGTGCAAATGAGCCAAGATTCTGTAGAAGACAGCCTGCACAGACGGAGTGGAGTCCTCAAAGAGGGCCTTATTTCTTTCAAGCCAGAGTTGCCAACACACCATAATAGCCAGAGAAGAAGGCGCTGCATGATTTGATAACCAGGTGGAGAGACAATCTGATATAGAGGCACCAGACCAGCGGAGAGGAAGGGAAAGATGCAGCAACACTTGGTTCCAAAGGGCTTGTGCAAACCTGCAGTGAATCAATAAGTGGTGAACATCCTCTGAAGCCTCTCTGCAAAGGACACAAAGACCAGGACCCTGCCATCCCTTCCTACAGAGGACCTCCCAGGTAAGGATCTTCTCATTTGCACAGAGCCAAATGAAAAGTTTAAGCTTGAGGGGAAGGGGACGAGTCCACAACCTTTGGAGCCACTGCGGAGATGGATCTGTGTCACTGTCTGGCAGAAGTGCCAAGTAGACATTCTTGGCACTGACCTTTCTGGAGCCATCTCCCCCAGCCCAATAAAGAGAATCCCGCTCAGCAGAAAGAGAAAGACCAGCACACTTAAGAGTTGTTGTAAAAGAACCCCATTCTATGGCCATCGGACTGGTGAGAGATAGGTCGCTACTTTGAAGCCACCGATCGGGAAGAGGGAAGGCACCGGACTCCTATTTCAAATGTGCCAGAGTACAGTAGTTTAATGCAAGCAGATGGGATCTGAGCTGCAAGGAGAGGATCGAATGGTCTTCTAATCCCACTATTTTATCACGACCAATTTTAATATCTTCGCCCGAACCTGGCCTCCAACGAAGCCAATGGAGGATCACCTAGAGGAGGAGACCAGGCCTCTCCAGAAAGGAGAAGACCACTTATGAACGAGAGAAGTCTTACGCAGCCAAGCAGGGAGGGAAAGTTCACCAAGATATTTGGCCCTGATGACTCTATGCCAAATGCTATCTATTGAGACCGCACGCCAGAAGGAACAAGCCAATAATGCTGAGTTGAAGATGGAAAGGTTATTTAGACCCCAACCCCCCCTCTTTTTGGATTTTGAGATAGACTGCCAGTTGCTGAGATGAATACGGCGCTTGCCTGCACTGTCATTCCAAAGAAAATTGAAAGAAAGTCTGCAGAGCATGGAGATGATTCTAGCTGGAATCCGTTCCAGAAGCATCCAAAAAACAGCGAGAC
>JASDQU010101370.1:340572-352333 GCA_032191745.1 Picea mariana
AGACTTTGTAGAACAGACTTTACCAAGATTAGACGTCCACCCAGGGACAACCATTTGTTGCACCAGAGCCCAATTTTCCTCTCAAAAGATGCAACCAGCCAGTTCCAATCATTAGGGGAGGAAGCACCGTGTTTTAAGTGATACCCCAGATAACGGAAACCTGAAATTAAGTCAATAAAGGAGAAAGGGAAGAAGACTTTGTAAATGGAGAGATCAGCCTCCAATAAACCCCAATAGTGTGCAGTAGACTTTGTAAAGTTTATGGACAACCCCGAAGCTGAACAGAAGAATTGGAGGGTGTCCATGAGCGCTAGCCATTCCACTAAATCTGCTTTGGAAAATAAAAGGATATCGTCCACAAACATCAGGTGAACCATTCTGGTGTGGGTTGAGACCTTGATTCCAGAGAAACGGTGATCAGAGCAGCCCTTAGAGAGAAGAAGGCTGAGGGCTTCCATAACTAGAATAAAAAGATATGGAGAGAGAGGGCATCCCTGGCGGAGCCCCCTTTCGCTTTTAAAAAAACTGGACGCCTCTCCATTAATCAGCACTGCAAAATTTGCACTTGTAACGCAGGCCATAGTCCAGTTTGTAAACTGCTCTCCAAAGCCAACCGAGAGAAGAACAAGTCTTAGAAAATCCCAATCTATGTTGTCAAACGCCTTCTTGAGGTCAAGCTTCATGACCAACGCCTTTTGTTTTTTGTGAAAGATGTTGTGGATGCACTCGTGGGCAACACCAATGGCATCTTGTATCCGTCTTCCCTTTAGAAAACCAAGCTGTTCAGCAGAGAGTTTTGTTTCCAATATCGGCTTAATCCGATTGGAGATAACTTTTGAGATAAGCTTATAGACTAGATTACAAAGTGGGATCGGTCTATAATCATTGAAGGTCGAAGAACAATTTTCTTTTGGAATTAAGACCAGGAAGGTAGAATTAAGACTACTGGAGATTTTACCTTTTTTTCGAGTGTCCTCCACCATCTGTAGAAGATCAGGGCCTACAAGGGAAAAAAAGTGAGAGAAGAATTCAACCGTCCATCCGTCTGGACCTGGACTCCTCTCCTTCTTGAAAAGAAGTAAGATATTCTTTAGTTCTTGCAAGGTGACAGGATTGAACAAATCGGCTGCTACAGACTGTGTAACCAAAGTAGGGAAGAGGCTGGATGTAGCAACTTTGTTCGGCAGGCTGAGACCACCATATGATTTGAAAAGATGCTCGAAATAAACAATCGCTTCCTTTTTAGCTTCTTGCCCACGGCTAGTCCCATTGGATTCGCTGTCAATAGACCAAATGATTTTCTTGTTTCTGTTATGGCTAGCGACTTTATGAAAAAACTTGGAATTAGAGTCGCCCCACTTGAGCCAGGTCGCTCGACTCCTAAGCCTCCAACACTTTTCATCAATCTGTAGTAACTCCGCTCGAGAGCACTCCAACTCGGCTAATAAGGTCGTTTCCTCTAATGAAAGTGCCGCAGAAGATGACTTTACAATGAGATGGGTAATCTCATCCTCCATTCTAAACAACGCTGAATCCTCCGAAGCCTTCTTGCATTTATACCAAGCCTTGGTGTGCTCTTTCAGCGCTTTCAGTTTCAGAACTATTCTCCGCTGAGGACAGGGTTCATTCAGAAAACGTGGGTCGGTCTAGACCGATTGGACCAGGGCTGTGTAATCCATTGAGTCAGTCCAGTGATGGTTGTATTTGAAAGGGAAGGGATTGAGCTTGAGGGGTAGATTCAGATTGAGAAGGATGGGCGCGTGATCTGAGATGAAGGGGAGCTCGACCCAAGAGGTAGGAAAAACGGTGGAAGAGAAAAAGCTCTCGGAGATTAAGAAACGATCAAGTCGTCTGGCTATGGCCTCCGATCCCCTTCTTCCATTACGCCAGGTAGGCACAAGTCTAGTCGGCAGGATATCAATAAGATTCAAAGTCTGAAAGAGGTCTCTGAATAGATTAGTGCCCGAGCCAGCCAGTGAAGCATCACCCCAATGCTCATCGGAGGAAAGTGTGAGATTAAGGTCACCTCCCAGGATGAGTCGGGGTAGGGAGAGAATGCCACTTTTAGCAAGGCGAGTCCAAAAAGAGGATTTTTCCTGACAAGGGCCATAGACATTAAGGAGCGCTAGTTCCTGATTTGTGGCAAAACAACTGCCTAAGCACAAGATACCCCCACAGGTCAAGAAGGGCTTCAGTTCGAAAAGAGTAGGATCCCAGGCTACCAGCAAGCCACCTGAGTTTCCAATGGAATTTAAAGCCGCTGAGAGCCAAAGCAGGCGAAATAGATGCAAAAAATCTCTGGAGGACTGTTCAGCTGCAAGGGTTTCCTGTAAAAAAATAACATCAGGCTTGGTGATCTCGAGCAGTCTGCGGAAAGAGGCAGCCTTGAGAGTGCCTCCAATCCCTCTAATGTTCAGCGAGAGCACTAACATTACTTGGTACGAGCAATGGCCTTCAATGCTCTAAGGGCCTTTCCATCTTGTGTTGGGACTCCCGGGTCAGCAGGAAGAGTAGCAGGGCCTTCCTTCTTTTTTCTAGCGCTCCTCATTTGGAGAGGGGAGAGCTCGACTCCAATACCTCGGGACCAAGCCAAAGATTTGTTGTGTGGAAGAGACTTGGATGTCGAAGACGAAGCCACTGCAGTGGAAGCTACAATGATCTCTTTACCGCGATAAACAGGTAACTGTGTGTCTAAATCTGGAAGAAAAGGCGCGGCATTGGAGTTGCTCAACTCTGCCAAAAGGGAACCCTCCTCCTCAATCGGCTGGCTGTAACCTGATAGTAGAGTAGAACGATCGTCAGGGACATCGGGCACTGGAAGAGAGCTTTCCTGCTGGATCGGTTCCTGGTAGGGGAGATAGGTTGATGAGGGGGAAGGAGAGCCTATCAAAGAGGGGGAGGGAAAGCGATCTGGAGGGGGAACCGGAGGGGAGGGAGAAGGGAGCGACTTAGATTGCTTAGGGGAGGGCTTGGAAGACCAGTCAAGACTATTAACAAAAGCTATTTCTGAAGCCGTGAGGGAATTGAAGAGCGTTGGGCATATTAGGGAAAGCTTGGCCGTCAGTGAATCTGTCGATTCAGGAAGAGATTGGGAGGAAGGCTCTGAGTGGACTTCCAAGTGGACAAGAGACGGGTCGACAGATTGAGAGGCAGGAGGGTTTAGTAAAAGGTCACCTTCTTCATCAGAGGAAACAGATTTAGACTTTCCAGGGCACGAACGACGGAGGTGACCTGTCTCCCGGCAACGATTGCATCTGAACGGGATACCAAGGTAATCCAGTTTCTGCAGAATCTTCCTTCCTCGCCAATCTATAACAAGGTTTTCTAGCAGCCCCACCGATAAGTCCATCTCTACCAGAATCCTAGCCATCGTCCTCGATGAGCCCAGGAGAGAAGAAGAGTCAATAGAAATGCACTTACCCAAGCAGTTGCCTATGGCTCTTAAAGCCTCTTCAGTCCAAAGGTGTAAAGGGAGACCCGGGAGCAACACCCACAAGTGTTTGAGCTAGAAGAAATCTGTCTCCGGGCTGAAGGCCATCCGCCATCGCTTGAGCATCAAACTGCTACCTCCATAGATCCAGAAGGAAGCTAAGAGAAGCGATGCATCTTCAGGAGATCCGCAAGTGAAGCAGAGCCAACCCTTTTTTAAAAAATGGACCTCCGGGCAGTATCCCAGAATCGGCAACCAGTTATTCTTTATCCAATCTTGCAGAGGGGGGGCGCTTGAAGATTTATACGATACTCGGCCAACTAGCGAACAGAGGGACATCTTGCACAGACTTTCTAGGCATACATCATCACCGAGCACTAATCTTCTGGATCGTTTATTTGCTTTCCACGCCTTTCGACCAGATGAGGCCGGTCGACTGGAGGCTGGCTGAGAAATGTAAGGCTCTGGAAGGGAAGAGTCTCTAGTACCGAGGAGAGGGGGCAGGGAACCAAATAAGGGGCGATCTGTAACAGGGAGGGCGCTCGGGGGAGGCTCAATAGGCAAGGAAGGAAAGCAGGGACCCCCTGGCAAGTCATCAGAGACGGAGGAACAGTTTGGAAGAGTAGTGGAGGGGAGCTTTGAAGCACTCAGGACTAAAGAATCAATTTTTTCGAAGAGTCCTTCCTGTGTCCAGAAGGGATCATCCACTGGTTGCTCCGGGAATCCGGACAGGTGGTCCATGTGTGACCACACGGGGACCACACCTGACCCCAACGCCAAAACTGTGTAGGTGGAAGAAAGACTAAAAACTGACAGTGAGCAGGCGAAGTCAGAGAAATATGACACAGGCCCAACAATGGCCGACAATCCTATAGGGACGTGAGCAATATAGTGGCCGACAGTCCAAAAAAAGAAGGGAAAGTAAGCGTGGATCCACAGATCTAAACAAAAAGACAAAAAAAATAGCCTACCCAGAAATGAGAAGCGGGATCTCAGGCCGGCACTAATCACTAGCAGCAACCCAAATAGAGATCAGGATCCCAGAGAAAAAACTCACAAGGAGACAAACTGGCAAAACAAAATAAGATCAATAGTTGAGCATCGGATCCTGGTTTCTGTCTGAAGTGGGCACCACTGAACAAAGGGTAAAACCGGTTCAAAAAATCCCGCTAGAGCTTCAAACGGAAAAAGGAGGGACCTATCAGAACGCTGTATGGCCGAGATTCACTGGGGAAAAAGGAACCGCACGTGTTGCAAGATCAAATATTTCAGTGCTCCCTCCAGTAGTGAACGGACAACGCTTCGGCTCTGGTTCCACCATGGTTCCACCCAAAAATCATGGAACTAACCGTTAATGGCAATGTTAACATTTAACTAAAATGATAGAAAAGTATTTTTCTTGTAGGAGAAACATGTCAAGTTTGAAGTATTTAAGAATTTAATATTACCAGTAATTTACAAAATACACACTTGAGAATTTATGTTTTTTCAAGAAGGCCTCAAGATGTTAGAAGTTTGACGCTTTACCAACATGTTATTGAAACATTGAGACCTAAAAAAGAGCTTTCCAAAACATTGTTTCGTTGTCACAATGGTGTTAGAATTCTGATGTGTTTAAAGGGTGGAATTTATCCATTTATTAACAATACTCTTACCCTTGGACACACTCAAACACTTGTATAAAGAACTTTTGTTAGTGATATGACTTTGATCCTTAAATCTCTTAAGAAAATTTTAATATTTGCATTGTATCTCCTTGATTGAGCATTTGAGTTATGAATATTTTAAACTATGCACAAGTTATATATATATATATATATATATATATATATATATATATATATGCAACGACATATAATTTTATAGTTGGCAACATGTTTAGATATTGAACGGTAATATTTTAATTTACATAGTTTCTTATTTATCGTAATAATCTATGTTGATATTAAAAGTAATAATATGATTGATATGCATGTTTAATATTACAACATTTTTTATGATATGTTAACATGATGATTCAAAAACTGAATTTATTTTCATGTATTTTGTATATTTAAAAGTAAGATTATATAAAAATGTGGTTTATAATTTAAAAATTAAATTTCTAACATGTTTTTAAAGAACATATTAATGCAATACCAATTTAAAAATTAATAACTAAGCTTATAATGATATTAATGTGAAGATTTCAAAATATAATTAGATGCAATCTATGTATATTGTTTAATTCTAAGTTTGTGAGACTTGAAATTTGATTCATCACTTGACAAAGATGAAGTTTATTTTTTTCATTAATTTTATATATTTGTATTTCATAAAATAGTTTATAATTTTCTAATAAATGACATCCTTAAATTGAATTAAATGTATTATTCATTTTTATTATTTTATTTGTATTAATATATTAATGGATTGTTTAATTACTAAATATATAATTATAATGAAGTGTGATGTTTTTCATAACAATCCAAGTACTATATTATGTTATTTAAATTTGGTTTTTAACTAAAGTATTTGTTAGTTTATATACTTTTATCATTGTTTTTGGAATTATTTAAATTATGCCCCCAATGTTGATTAAAACCACAATTAATGAAGTAATTTAAAATTTTGATAGCAATCAACTTACAAAATAATGACAAAAATAACAATAGGAAGATTTGCATCCATAAAATTTTAGGGCCAATAGAATGCTTATCATTGGAGATCATAACTTTTTACAAAATTCTAAAGAATAACAAGTAATCACTTACCCTCTTAAGGTCCGATAGACCAATTCGGTCTTAGTGGACGTTAATCATCATCATAATAACAATTTTTAGTGTAAAAGAGTCTATTCAAAAAGAGTAAATAGTACAATGGAAAATAACATGTATTCATATGTAATTTGTTTTTTGAAAAAGAATTTAGTTACAATGAATATGTATGAACTATCTATGCAATAGAAAAATGTTTATGGTAGTTTTACAATTATAGTTTCAACCATATTGAACTTTGTAGTTTATAAAAATATCTTTGCATTTTTTATTTAAATTAAGTCTTTATGTTACATTTATATAATTTTGATATAAGTTCACCAATACATAATCTATAATAAAGATCATTTAATAAAAATAAACATCATGATAACCATCTAACAAATATAAACATCATCTAAAATACACATTTAAATTCGCTAACATCATCTAATTATATATACTTCTAGCACATATAAACATCATAATTTAATTAGCTAGCACACAAATCTAATAATCTAACAGGGCATCATCATTGTGAAGGTTTTTGAGGGGGCACCATTTATAAGAATAGAGAAAAAAACAGTGGACGTAAGCTTTAGGATCCAATTAATCTAGTCTGAATGGAAGCCAAAAGCCATTAGGATGTTTTTCAAGTATTGCTAGCTTATGGTATCAAAGGCCTTTATGAAGTCAAGTTTAATAAGCATGCCAGGTATGCGAGAAGATTTGAGAGAGTGTATTGCTTCGTGAGTAAGAATCACACTATCAAGGATTTGTCTACCCTCCACATAACCTGATTGCTCATTCGAAATTATAAAAGGGAGGATATGTTTAAGTCGAAGAGAAATTACCTTGGTTATGATCTTGTAAATGACATTACAAAGGGTGATGGGTCTGAACTGCTTAGGATGTGAGACACCTTCTTCTTTGGGGATGAGAGTTAGGAAAGTGGCATTGAGAGTTGGAAGGATATTCTGAGAGCGGCATGAGTCTTCAACTAGTTGCCAGACCTCTTCCCGAACCATTGACCAACAATGATGAAAGAAGTCAATGGTAAAACCGTTCGGGCATGGAGCTTTTCCAATCGACATTTCTTTCATTGCTTGATCTACTTCTTCAATAGAGATCAGTTGGAGGAGAGTTGTATTCTGATTTTCACTTATATTGGTTGGGATGTGTTTGATGATTTTATCTTATGGCATTAGAGCGATCTGGCTTGGGCTCAATGAGTAAAGATTTGTAGTAGTTGATTAGTGCTTGGTCTATGCTTACATGATACAAGATGGATTGGCCTTGTGCGTTTTCCAATCTTGTGATTCTAAAGTATAAAATATATTAATATTATAAAATACATTAATATATTTTATATTATATTAATATATTTTATAAATATTACAACCTCCATAACCACTACATTATTTTTGTGATGTATTAATTAAAGCTAGAGCAAATCCAAACACAACAAATTCAAACACACACACACACACACACACATATTAATATTAGCAAATATATTAATATATATTAAAATATTTCATTTTTTAAATATATTAAAAAAATAATTTTTTTTCCTCGGAAAAAATCGCAATTCTATTCATCCGTAGAGAACCAAATTACATTTTGTAGGTGCTAAAAGCACATGCCCAATACTTGGGAAAACTATGAGAAGTCTTAGTAGCGAAAAATGACCAAAAGTAAAAAACGACATATGATGAACAAAATATGGAGCCAGGGAATAAACCCAAAAGGAGGCAGAAAAAAGCCAAGAGGCCTCAAGAAAAATCCTATGCAAATGAACCCCAAAGAGTGAACACCACAAAAAAAACCCGAGATCAAACGGATCAGGATTGAGAGGAAATGAGCCCATAAAAAGAACCAACAGACCATGACACTAGCGAAGACCCTTCCAAAAAGCAAACCGGCTTAGAACCAAGGAGTTGCACGCCCACATGAAGGACCTCAAAGTGTTGTCTAGAGCAGCAACATCGCACACCCAATACTGGACCTCAAAGCTCTGACCACATCCTCATACTGATAATAGAAAGAGAAATCCACGGGCCCCAGCCCAAAGAAGCTCTGATCCAATCTTCCTTCAAACCCTGAGCAAACTGGAGCCACCGGGGAATGGAGCCGCCACCGTCAAAAATAGTTTGAGCCCCAACCTCACAAGGAGAAGGGACCGACCGCCAACCAACCCTGAGACCAAGATGAAGAATATATTGTAAACCCCAGTCCCCCGGAATACAATCTGCAACGCAAGGGGCCAGGTGAAACCAGTCGGGAGTTGCATAGACAAGAGAAGATAGAACTAGATCTGGATCCGCAGACATACACCCGAAGATCCTCCGGCTCAACGGATCTACAATCCAACGCACAAGGCGACATCACCTCAAGAAGCCCACCAAGCAACTCCTCAATTGGCGACACGAACAACAGTCCCCCCTTCACAAACGAAATGTTGCAAGAAGAAGAAACAGAGCTCCGAATCACCCCAACGAACCAGCGTGAGCTAATCATTGACAGATCAAAGAAAAAAACCCCTCAACAGGCGAAGAGAAAGGTTGACCGACAAAGAAAGGAAATTTCGAAGTTATTTGCTGGAGAATCCACAGTTGGTGTCATTTTTTCATCGACGTTTCAAATCTAAATCAGGATTCATCATCAGGACTAATCGTCAATTTGAAAGTTTGCTGATCTTAATCCATTAATAGTGTATATGCAGGACAATATAAGATAACCAAATCGACTATCTATATACCCTATTTGCAGTGCTAAATAAAACAGTAAAAAAAGGAAAGTAAAAAAAACGTAGGGAGGGGAGGGGTCTACAGCTAAGGAAACCCTAGCCACAAACCTCTCTTTTTACCATCAATAAACCTAGTATAACAATACGTCAAAATATATTAAAAAAATAATTATATACCAAACCAAAGTAATTATTACAAATTCCACACACACACACACACACACACATATATATATACACACACACACACACAATGGTTGTTGTTATTTTAATGTTTTATGTTACATGAACATCTCACCCATACTTGGTTGTGCTTGACGCAATAAAAGAGGTCGAAATGATTTTTTTTTTAAATATATAAAATAAATAATAAATTTATTCTTCGTTAATAAAAATATATGATTTAAAATAAATAATAAATTTATCTTTGTTAATAAAGGTATATATATTAATAACCAACATAGATTTATCTTAACCTCCGATCTATCAAATGTCAGGAAAACATTTTTTTAGAGTAAAAAACTTGAAAAAATGTTTTTTTTTTTTAATTATAAATTACTAGTGAATCATTTAAGAATGACCTACTTTGTAAGAAGTTTTTTAAGTAAGAAGTTTTGTATTACCTGTCATGAAACAAAATTACAGTATCGACCATGATATTGGGTTTTGAATGCGCTGAGTTGCCCTGAAGGGAAACCAACTAAGCCTAACACTTGACTGTAAAAATCAATAATATTTAAACATACTTGTTTGAATCGCCCCGTGGGGAAACCGATTTAACCGACCCATTCATGCATACTATAAACAAAAAAAGAGAGCATACTATGAACCGAAAAAAGTCTATCTTCTGACAGACCCACAAGATTGATAGTGCTAGACTCCAACTGCCTATGAAGAATCTCCCAAAAACAACTAACATTTGTCAAAATAAAACAAGCAGTCTGACACCTATGCACTTGTCGATTGTCATGGTGCCTGGTGCGCTCGCTTGCTCTCAACTTCCTCTGCGCGTTGGTCTCGCTTGTCTTTGGCCTCCTCTGTGCGTTTGTCCATGTCTCGGTCATCCCCCCCTGGAGATGTTGGGTCATTGGCGCCCGAATCTGGTGAGTGCAAGGAGAAGAGCAGGGTCGTGAGCATAGATTCAATTTGCTCTGCGTGTTGGTCCAAGTGTTCCAACTGAAAACAAAGGTCATCGACGTCCTTACGGACTGTGAAGACCAAATCTTGAAGAATCGAGATCGAATCTCTGAGTCGCGGACACGAAGCACAATCTAGTTGGAGAAGAGCTTGGCCTCGAGGCACTTCCAATTGTAATTCTTTCGTTTGAGCGTTGAACTCCTCTAGAGAAGGCCCAAAAGGTGGCGAAGGGGGGGCCGAAGGAGGTGGCGAGGGAGCGAAGGGTGGTGGACTAGAAGGGCGTGCATGAGCTGGCTGCGAAGTCGAGGCTAGATCCGAGAGAGGTCCAGGAGCAAAGCCCAGAGAATTCCCCTGAAGGTCAAACCATTCAACTCGACAAACCCATGGCGATGACATAGGCGAAAGACCACTTTGGCCTGGGGAGGACTGAGTGGATGACGGGGGTGAGGAACTAAGCGCGAGAGCGAAGGTGGGCAAGTGCCGACTAGCCATGACCGCTTTGTTCTGGTACCAAAAAGCACCTCTCTTTGGCTTCCCGCGAAGACGAGGAATAACCAGGCGAACGTGAGGGTGAGGCAAAGATGCAAACAGGGAAACTCAGGTGGGCACTAGAGAAATCGACGGAGTGCAAGAGTAGCAAAAAGGAGAGGGTGATGGATGCAAACTGGAGGGAGGGGCGTCGCCATAAGAAGGAGACTGGAGAGTAATTGCACACGCATGCAGAAGGATCGGACAATGTACATCCTCCATTGCCATGACAGGAAGCCAACACAAGGTGCACAAGAGCATTTAGTTGTGATCACGCAACAATGAAGAGTTGCAGAGCTCATAGGGAGGTAATAAAGGGAGGAGGGAGGTTGCAGGTGCCGTCACGTGGTCCGTGGAGAGGTGGCAGACGCTGGGTTCTCAGATGGACGCGTGGAACACTCTGACACCCCATCCAGGGAGCTATTTGTGCCGAGAGCCTTAGCGATGCAGTCCTGGAGGATGGGATGATCATTGGGGGTGGGGGACGTATAGAGGATATCTGGTCCTTCTAAAGCCACTCCAATATTAGCTAGTTTGTCTGCTACTTGATTGGCTTTCCTTCTCACATGTGAAGGAATGAGCACCAAGTGAGGTGTAATGAGAGCTGAAATGGCACTGAGTCCCATGGTAAGTCGCCAACAAGGGGAGATGTTGTCCGGATCTGCTCCGTCGAGTATTTTTGCGAAAAGGCTGAGAATTATTTGTGAATCCCCCTCAATGATCAGTTTGTGGTGCCCATTGTCTTGAGCAAGTTGGAAGCCTTTAATGAGACCCTAGAGCTCAGTTGCGTTGTTTGTGTTGTGTCCAATGCTGCCAATTGTGATAAGCATAATGTTTCCTTGACTATTGCGAAGAACCACTCCGAAGCCTGCAGGGCCTGGATTACCTTTAGAGACTCCATCAAAGTTTAATTTAATGAATCCTAAAGCTGGAGGAAACAAGTGTGAAGGGCTGCCTTTGGCTTGTGAACTTTGGGGCTTCCTTGAAAAGTGTGGGTGGAAGTTAATCTATTTGTCCAAGATATGCTTTTCGTGGGGAGCACAAGACAATTCCTCTTTCCGGGGGTTTGTCAACCCATTATTATTCTGACATTTAAATTATAAATTATGATAAATTTTATCAAACTATAAACCCTCACACACACACACACACACACACACACATATATATATATATATATAT
>JASDQU010101370.1:352358-422366 GCA_032191745.1 Picea mariana
TACACGAGACTCTCATCTAAGGTAGCCTCTGTAAAAGCATTTAACCCCAACTTGATATATCCATCTTTAATATGGAGCTACAGTAATTTGAATCAGTCGGAGCGTTAGGCGCAACTGCAAGGCCATTTGCCAATGGCTATAGCTTCCAATCAAATGTGATGCAGTTTAAAGGACTTGAAAGCCCATTTATCTAGAATCTCAATTAAATCTAAGACTAATTGGGGATACAAAGAAAAACTGTATTAAAGATAACAGGCTAATTGGGTATAGAAAGAAAAACTGAGACAGGAAGAAATGGAAGAGGAGATGAGCAGAGACGACGATGATGGATCCCAGAAGAAAACGAGCACAATTCCAGAAGTTGAGGTTCACCTGAAAGAAAAATTGAAACAGAAAGAAATGGAAGAGGAGATAAACAGAGACGACGATGATGGATCCCAAAAGAAAACGAGCACAATTCCAGAAGTTGAGGTTCACCTATACGTGAGAGGAGAAGGACCCATCCATGTATTCAAAACCCCTCTTGGTGGGTGGGATCAGGATAGGCTTGATCTGCAGCAGATCATGGACGACTATGGCCTCAAGGCCCTATATGCCTATGGTGCCAGGTCAGGCCGAGGCCTGCGTCTCAGGTTAAATCCCAGGAATGGCCTCTCCATGCTGCCTTACACGGGAAATCTCGTTTGCCTCGACGGAGAGCCCAAGGTATGTATGTGTTCACAATTTTCAATGGATGAAATCTTTAGTATGCATCGTCCCCTGCTTTTGTAGGGTTTAGGGTAGTTTAATAAATGACTTTTCACCTTTTGTCTTCAGGACTCTATTAAAATCCATGTATGAACATATTGTTGATTTTTGTAGGGTTTAGGGTTAGTTTAATTTATGCCTTTTAACCTTTTAATTGCAGGACTCATGGTTAAAACCCATTTCAAAAATATTGATGGTGCTGGCTCTGGTGACATTGTTGGGGGTCATGATATTGAGAGAGCCTCCTCAGTGGATCCACAAGCTCAAGTTTATTGGCGGAGGTTCGCTGCCTTGGACTGCTACCATCATTATAATTGTGATTTCTCGTCTGAGAAAGAAAGTCAGGAATCTTCTAAGGAGCTATGGATTGTGGTGATGTTACAGAATTCCATTTCAAGCCATTGATTTTTAGTTTTGGAGTTTATATTCCTTTATAAATTGAGGGCAGAGCTGCTTTGGCCTATGGACAAAATGAAAAAAGTTCTGATTTAGGGTTCCTTCTCTAGACTGAAGGTCAAATGGCATCTTTGCTTGAACTTTGCTTGGATTGGTGTCACCCAGCAGAGGATGGTGCTGTGCGGTTTTTTCATTTTTTTTGCTCTGAGTCAGACTACCAATCTTCAGTGTACAGACAACTACAAACAGTCTGTGTTTGAGATGGGGTTGACTAGGGCAATTTCTCAATCAATGCAAAAAATTGTATTTTGGGTTTTATTTGTGCCTCCATGCTGATTGTCTTTTACTCTGAATTTTCTACATTCTTATCATGTTCCCCTTTATACTCCGTTGCTCATGACCTTTTATTGTGAATTTTCTACATTCATATCATGTGCCTCTTTATACTCTGTTAGGTTCTTAACTCACAAACGTAGAAAATCTTCATGTAACTTATTTTGCAGTTGCAGTGCTTTGAGATTCTGATGCCACCAGGCAAAGTATAATGTGCGCTAGCTACCGGAGCCTCTGTAATGTTGTTTCCTGAAGTTTTCTTATTAAAACTTTTGCCCATGTTATTTGTTTTTTGTAGATGCAACATATATTTATTATAAACCAATAAACATGTACGCCTAGATCAATCAACATATCCAGGAAGCAGAGAGGGGGACAGTGGAATCCCCAGGCTACATAGGCCAGAATTGCCAAAGTATCCACCTTGGCTCCAATCAGTAGAGAATCTGTATCCCTCCTACACATGTTAATCCTATCTAAAACCAAGAAAGCCAAATCTGTTTGAAATGTAGAAACTTGTTTCAAACAGAATGGAGATGGTGCCTCATGAATCCACAAGAAAATAAGCGCATCAAGCTGATCACATCCCACATACTCCTGCTAAGCTGCTGGGCTATTCACTTGTCTCCAAACAAAACTCTCTTCCATTGAAGTGGAGCAACAAAGAGCATACTATGTTCAGCAGCTACCCAGGCAACTAAACAATTCCACAGCACATGCTTCTTGTGACAGACCACACAACATCCATCATTAAAACCAGAGCAATGTAACTGATGCTGGACTGCAAAACTATTATGGAGAATCAACCTCCCCAATAAACGTATCTTAAAGGAAGAATAAGACTTCAGATGCATTGATACCTCCTGATCCACCTGACTTCAAAATCACTGTTGTTCCATTTCGTATTTAGACCCTCTGCTATCAAACCAGATGGCCAGATGTTAGCATAGAGTTCCTTGGAGTTCTTGTTTTATCCTTGTGGACTTGTAGACATAAATTTCTCTGTGATTTGTGGAGCACGTTCATCATGTGTTAATAGTATTTGATAATGCACATACAAAAGAAGCATTAATTGGAGGAATGGAAAATACGAAGAACTCCATTCTGTAGTTCATACTGCATTGTTGGCGTGGATATTTTGGCATTGATTTAAATTATTTGTATCATTAAATATCTATTAAATATCTGTCAATGTTTCAAAATCCTACAGATTATATACTTAGTTAAAGGGAGGGTCATTGAAACACCTTAACTAAAGGTTTATTTGATTTTGGGCTAATGGAACTCCGGATTTAAAGATTTTGGGCTGATGAAACTCAGGATTTAAATGTAACTCCATGCTTATTAGACATCCACATTCTCACAGTTGCTTGGGTTTACGGGTCAATGCCCCTGTAAGTCATAAGTCATAGTCACAGGACTCTAGCAGAGGCGTGACTTGTTTTGTTTAGAGAGTTAAACTTGTCTTGGGACATGGCAAAGATTCGTGAGTCAACGCAACAAAGACTTGGTGCCATGAAAAATAAAAATAAAAAATATATTTTCAAGAAATATAAATAGTTTTTTTATTATATATGAGAGATTACATTGATTATAATGAAAATTCATTGAATAGAGTGCAAAAATAACATATCTAAACATAACCAAGTACATCATATAATGTACATGTTAAATTTAAAGCAGCTGCAAGAGCCATTCTCCGGGAGGATGGCAAAGACTCTAGCTGAGATCTAGGGCCCCCAAGTGCACCCCTGGGGTTTCTTGGTCTGGGACCAAGCAGTTAAAGCCCCTAGAGATGTCTAAGGCCCCTGGAAATGTCCAGGGTACCCATGCCTGGGGCATGGGTTGATCCTTGGTCTTGTACCTTGGTGGATAAGACCCTGAGAGGGCCCCCAGTAGATGACTGGGGTTCTTGGTCTGGTACCAAGCAGTAAAGACCCCTGAGAGGGCCCCCAATATATGATTGGGGTTCTTGGTCTAGGACCAAGCAGTTAAAGCCCCTAGATATGTCTAGGGCCCCTGGAAATGTCCAGGGTACCCATGCCTAAGGCATGGGTTGATCCTTTGTCTTGGACCTTGGTGGCTAAGACCCCAGAAAAGTTCTGGGGCAACTTGATCTTCGATCAGGTACTTTGTTGGTGCATAACCCTTCTTGAAGGTGGGCATGACCACATAAGGGATGTGTTCCATATGCAATGATGATAAAGTAATAAGGTCACCTTGAAAATGAATGAACAAGTATCGCCACCTTGTAAACCCTCCTAAACCCTCCCTTAACCTTGCTTTTGTTGGTTTGGGGTTTTATGTTGTTTTTGTCTTAAGGGTTAAATAAAGTTTAAATTAAAATGTTAATTATACCATGTTTAAATTATTTAATTTAAACATGTTATTTTTAATAATAATTATTTTAATTTAATTTGTACCCTAGTCTAAACTATTAATAAAACCCCCCCTACCCTCACAACACACATTATTATTGTTATGCTCTTATGTTTCTAGTGTGAGCGGATCTTCTCTCTATTGTTGCGGCTACCCTAGAGGACTGTTGTGTTTTTGCTGCGGCTACCCTAGAGGATTGTTGTGTTGGTTATGCAACCCTTGTCTACTGTTGAATGGTGGCTGGTAGGTGCGGCCCCCTGTCTAGTAGGTATGACCTCTCTTCTGCTGCTGTTGGAGTATTGGCCTTGAGTGCTGCGGCCTCCCCTTGTCTGCTGTGGGGTGTTGTAGGTGTGGCCCCTTCTCTTCAGCTGTGGGTGCATCCCTTTGTCTTCTGCTGTGGGGTGTTGTAGGTGCGGCCCCTTCTCTTCAGCTGTGGGTGCAGCCCTTTGTCTTCTACTGTGGGGTGTTGTAGGTGCGGCCCCTTCTCTTCAGATGTGGGTGCATCCCTTTGTCTTCTGCTGTGGGGTGTTGTAGGTGCGACCCTTTCTCTCCAACTGTGGGTGCGGCCTCTATCTACTGCTGTGAGGTGACTGTAGTCTTGATCAGACCGTGACCTCTTTCCTGTAGCCTTTGACTTTCCCTAAGCTACCTTTTGTGAGGGTTTTTGTCCACAGAAGTTCTGTGTGAGGGTTTGAGTGTTTTGTCTACTGTTTGACTGTGTGGCCCTATCCCCTTGGTGGCAAGAAAGTTCTTCATCTCTTGGCAAGAGATGCAACCTATATGGTGGATCTATGAGCTAGAGTTTGTCTGAGCATAAATACAAATGGTTTTGCATCTCTAGTGTGTGGCTGTGACCTCTTCAAAGGTAAGACTTCAGGGCAAGGTAAGTCATCTATTCAGTTTATCAGATCTGGACTTTGCCTTGAGTTTTTGCTTTGGTTTATCTAGATTTATGTATCAGCATTGATTGTTATCAGATCTGGACTGTATATTGAGTTTTGTTCTTACTTCTTGTTTCTAAAGTTTGGTTTGCTGTTGATGATCAGATTGTGTTTCATTCTTAGTTTAGATCTGTAGATCTGTACAAGTTTTATTCCAGCATTGAAGATCAGAACTAATGTTTACTCTAAGATCTACTCTTTAGCTAAGTAACTCAACTATCTTAGATCTGAGCACACATGCTTGTTTTTCTCTGTTCAAGTAGTGTAGAGTTGTTTTCTGGATATAAGATCTAGTTGTTATCCTCATTGAAGTTTAAAAGATACTTCTGTTCTGCCTTACTACCTTATTCTAACATGGTATCATAGCTTAGGGCATGAAAAGAGCTCAAGATTTGCAGACTTGAGCTTGCGAAGATCCTCTTCTTAAAGTTTGTTTTGCAGATCAGAAGTAAGGAATGACTTCTTTTGTAGAGTTGAGAAGGAAACAAGGTTTCAATTTTGGTTAAGCTACAAGGTGAGCAAATACCTTCACTCTCCTTAGCAGTCTTGAAACCTCTTGTGAAAAGGTAACTGTTTATTGCTCATTTATGCTTTGGAAAGGAACTTGAATTATTGTCATTCTAACTGTTAGAAAATGACTAGAACAGATTGAACATAAGAAAGTTCAATCTCTCCATTGTACATTGTTAGTCAAGGTCCAAGAATGATACCTGACAAATTTTTTTTCATGCTACACTGCAAGCATCAGAATTGGTCTAGAGACCTCTCCTAGCATATATCTTTGTCAACAGAAAGGTACTCCTTGGGAACTGTTTCTTCTTATTTAAATCTTTGTGTCACTGACAGACTTGGGAAGTTTTGGAGGTTGTTAACTCTGTTTCTACTTGGCAAGTAAGATCTGAATGATTGTGGCAAGCTCTACTTGAGCCTAGTTCTCTAGTTTGGCCTCTGTTTTAACAAAGTCTGTTCACCTCACCATGTTTTCTCTCTGTTGGAACTACCCCTATGACAAGAAGATAGTCATTATTTTTTCTTTCTGATTGATATGAAAGATCTTCTTGTTTATTATCTTGTTCACTTGTGAGATGCAAGTTTGGGTGCCAAAGAATACCTGTTTTGGATCTTTGATGGAGTGACCAATGCAAGTTGAGAGAGTTTCCTTGTTAGGAAATTCTAGAGGCTAGGAAGGGACTCTTACTAAAACTTCTAATTTACCCTTGATCATCTTTTGATTTCCAAGATTTTTCTTCTCTACTGTTTAACTGAAAATTAAATGATAAACCCAGTTGAAAGAGGGTAAGAGTTAGTCAAAGGTCTGTTACAAAATGCTTGGAAATGTAACCATCATCTTAAGATGATAAGTGATAGGTTTAAGGCTTTTATTGCTACTAATGCTTGGTAAGTGCTCAACTTTCATTTAATAAGCTTTTGGTAATGGCTTTAACATAACTACTGAAAAAGGAATTTTAAACTGTGTAACCTTAATAAATGACAACACCTTATGTATTTAATGGTCATCCATATGTTTTGTACTACAAAAAGCACACAAGCCTTAAAGTTAACCACAATACATGAGTGATGGAAACTTGGAAACAACATTGGTACTTGGCTTTGAGAAAAAACATGGGTGGGCTGACTCTTGACAATGCAGTCTTTGACGTATTGTTTGATTATGGATTAATATACACAGGACAATAGGATATTCTCTTAGGATATTGAATTTACTTGAACTAACAGATTTATTTTTGCATACACAGAAGAAATCCTAGATAATTTGAGTTGGTAGCATGATGCAAAGTTCATGCATATCTTAAGCCTAAGCAAGTTTCATGGATACTTCATTTACAAATGTCATCAAGATAGATATGTCTACCTTTCTGTCATCTTTATGTATCCATGTCTCATTTGATTACTGTCCGAATCTCATGTGTAATTTTTTTGTGACCAAGAAAGCTGTGGCTTCAACACCTACTTATTTTTTATATGAGCTAAATCTTTCTCCCTGGTCAGAACCTTAGCTGTCTGCTGGTCTTTTATCTCTAATATGAAAGACAACTTATAACCCTGGGTTATTTCCTTGGTTAAAGAGTCCAACAAATTATTCTGGTAGTTGGGGTATTCTTTCGTGTTGAGAATCCTATCCCTTTTCATTGAAATTGAGCCATTGGCACAAGAGCTCTGAAGTCTGACTCAGCTTTACATATTGAACTTGGTATTAACACCAAAAACATCTTGAAACGATATGAACACCAGAACAGAGTCAAAAGTTTGTATAGGTTCAGAGGGAGCCAATTTGCATATGACAGAAAGGTAGACATGTTATGAGACTCAGAGGGAGCAGTCCCTGTATATGATTTAGTCCTTGACCTACAACAGAATTGACAGCTTGGTAGAATCCAGGGACACTCTTAGTTTCTTTAAAAGGAAACCAGCCTGGTGCCAAGAAATACTAAAGGAAGCAAAAAAGATTTCAAGCATCTAAGGACATTTTTCAAAGAAAGCAGAAACCAGATAAGTACTCTGGCCCTACAGATAAATTGAATCTTGTAATTGACTCAGAAATATGGGAAGATGCTGTGATAGAAAAAAATGATGTATGGTCAATGTTTCAAAGACCTCGCGACAAATCAGTGGTAACCTCAATTGGCCTTATGAGATAAAGCCTACAACAGATGTTTGTATTGAGGTTAAAGTTGTGACTCGTGAAAGAAGGGATTATCTATAACTAGACCCCGACTTCCATCAGGATCTTTTGTCACAATTTTGTTTTTGGATACTTCTTAACAGTGAAATTAAGCAAGAGGCTATCCATGGGAAAGAGTCCCATGAAGCATAACAAGCTCTGAAAGCTCAGTAAGAAAGTATTGACAGAGTCTTGGGTTCATCCTTATATGAAGATTGTCCAAAATCTTCATCTGTTTCTTATAGGAAAGGAAATTTTGTATATATAGCTCAGACTAAGAGGGAGCTCTTCAGCAGAAGTGGGAATGTAAGACTTGGATCTTTTACATTCTGAGCTTGGAGTTTTTGGCAGAAATCAGGAGAAATATTTCTCTCACAGGGTAAATATGCAGTTGATGTGCTTCGCAGATTTGGCATAATGGACTGCAAGTCCATGAGCACACCAATGATCTCTAATCTAAAGAAACTACGAGATCAGGTCACAGGTTCAGATCCAAAAGATCCCACCTTATATCGACAGATCATTGATTTATCTCGTACATACGAGACCAGACATCTGTTATGCCGTAAATGCTCTCAACCAGTTCATGTGTGAACCGACGCATTTACATATAGTTACTATGAAGCATATTCTGAGATATGTTTCCAGTGGAAGTGTAATGCTCCATGTTTTTACAGCTTCAGTTTGGGTTCAGAAATGATTCTCTGATCCAGCAGGAAACAGGGCTCCATAGCCCAAAGCACTGAAGAGTCAAAATACATTGCTGCAAGCAGAAAAACAGTGTAGCTTAGGAAGCTACTCTCCGACTTGTTCAGTTCAGAGCTTGAACCCACAGTCATTCACTGTGACAATCAGAGCTGTGTAAAGCTCATTAAGAATTTAGTGTTTCACGACAGATCGAAACACATTGAGATGAGATATTACTATGTCCGGGACATGGTTCAGAAGAACGTTCTTAGCATTCAATATGTTCCGATAGCAGAACAGACAACAGATATTTTCACCAAGCCACTGTCCCTGACAAAGTTTGCATACTTTTGTGACAAGCTTGGTATAGCTGAGAATGCCTCTATTGCTGAGAGGGAGTGTTAAATTTAAAGTAGCTGCAAGAGCCATTCTCCGGGAGGATGGCAAAGACCCTAGCTTAGATCTAAGGCCCCCAAGTGCACCCCTGGGGTTTCTTGGTCTGGGACCAAGCAGTTAAAGCCCCTAGATATGTCTGGGTTGATCCTTGGTCTTGTACCTTGGTGGATAAGACCCTAAGAGGGCTCCCAGTAGATGACTGGGGTTCTTGGTTTGGTACCAAGCAGTAAAGACCCCTGAGAGGGCCCCCAGTATATGATTGGGGTTCTTGGTCTAGGACCAAGCAGTTAAAGTCCCTAGATATGTCTAGGGCCCCTGGAAATGTCCAGGGTACCCATGCCTAAGGCGTGGGTTGATCCTTGGTCTTGGACCTTGGTGGATAAGACCGCAGAAAAGTTCTGGGGCAACTTGATCTTCGATCAGGTACTTTGTTGGTGCATAACCTTTCTTGAAGGTGGGCATGACCACATAAGGGATGTGTTCCATATGCGATGATGATAAAGTAATAAGGTCACCTTGAAAATGAATGAACAAGTATTGCCACCTTGTAAATCCTCCTCAACCCTCCCTTACCCTTGCTTGTGTTGGTTTGGGGTTTTATGTTGTTTTTGTCTTAAGGGTTAAATAAAGTTTAAATTAAAATGTTAATTATACCATGTTTAAATTATTTAATCTAAACATGTTATTTTTAATAATAATTATTTTAATTTAATTTATACCCTAGCCTAAACTATAAATAAACCCCCCCCTACCCCTCACAACACACATTATTATTGTTATGCTCTTATGTTTCTAGTGTGAGCGGATCTTCTCTCTATTGCTGCGGCTACCCTAGAGGACTGTTGTGTTTTTGCTGCGGCTACCCTAGAGGACTGTTGTGTTGGTTATGCAGCCCTTGTCTACTGTTGAGTGGTGGCTGGTAGGTGCGGCCCCCTGTCTAGTAGGTGCGGCCTGTCTTCTGCTGCTGTTGGAGTATTGGCCTTGAGTGCTGCGGCCTCCCCTTGTCTGCTGNTTCTCTCTATTGCTGCGGCTACCCTAGAGGACTGTTGTGTTTTTGCTGCGGCTACCCTAGAGGACTGTTGTGTTGGTTATGCAGCCCTTGTCTACTGTTGAGTGGTGGCTGGTAGGTGCGGCCCCCTGTCTAGTAGGTGCGGCCTCTCTTCTGCTGCTGTTGGAGTATTGGCCTTGAGTGCTGCGGCCTCCCCTTGTCTGCTGTGGGGTGTTGTAGGTGCGGCCCCTTCTCTTCAGCTGTGGGTGCAGCCCTTTGTCTTCTGCTGTGGGGTGTTGTAGGTGCGGCCCCTTCTCTTCAGATGTGGGTGCAGCCCTTTGTCTTCTGCTGTGGGGTGTTGTAGGTGCAGCCCTTTCTCTCCAACTGTGGGTGCGGCCTCTATTTACTGCTGTGAGGTGACTGTAGTCCTGATCAGACCGTGACCTCTTTCCTGTAGCCTTTGACTTTCCCTAAGCTACCTTTTGTGAGGGTTTTTGTCCACAGAAGTTCTGTGTGAGGGTTTGAGTGTTTTGTCTACTGTTTGACTGTGTGGCCCTATCCCCTTGGTGGCAAGAAAGTTCTTCATCTCTTGGCAAGAGATCCAACCTATATGGTGGATCTATGAGCTAGATTTTGTCTGAGCATAAATACAAATGGTTTTGCATCTCTAGTGTGTGGCTGTGACCTCTTCAAAGGTAAGACTTTAGGGCAAGGTAAGTCATCTATTAAGTTTATCAGATCTGGACTTTGCCTTGAGTTTTTGCTTTGATTTATCTAGATCTATGTATCAGCATTGATTGTTATCAGATCTGGACTGTATATTGAGTTTTGTTCTTACTTCTTGTTTCTGAAGTTTGGTTTGCTGTTCATGATCAGATTGTGTTTCATTCTTAGTTTAGATCTGTAGATCTGTACAAGTTTTATTCCAGCATTGAAGATCAGAATTAATGTTTACTCTAAGATCTACTCTTTAGCTAAATAACTCAACTATCTTAGATCTGAGCACACATGCTTGTTTTTCTTTGTTCAAGTAGTGTAGAGTTGTTTTCTAGATATAAGATCTGGTTGTTATCCTCATTGAAATTTAAAAGATACCTCTGTTCTGCCTTACTACCTTATTCTAACAGTACACGATATGATACAATCATGATCAACCATTACCATCATTCATTTGTCAAGATGTAAGAAAATTCAAACCATTACCGTCATTCATTTGTCAAGATGTAAGAAAATTCAAAATTGCCATGGACCATGGCTTATGATGTGTGAATGTCAAATTTCAATATTCAAGACTCAAGAATCTGAAATCATAAGACAATCTGAAATACTGCATAAATAATAAATATAACAGTGCCTAGCCTCAAGGATTGCATGCCAACAGATTAATCTTTCTCTAAAAACTCCAGGAGAAATGAGTAAGAATGGTGAAAATGATAAAAAGTATTGATTTTATACTCTGAGTCCTGGCTTAGCGGGTCAAAGTTGACTAGGTTGTTCTTCCTTTGATTAGCGGGTTTTTTCAGTTTTCTGGGTACACTTGACAGGTTTTTCTCTTTTCTGGAGGGTCCAGGGGTCAATGCAGGTCCGTGTCAGACCTAGTGTGTCCAGGTCGAACCAACTCATTTCAGCCACAGGCCGGGTAGACTTAGCAAGTCCAGGGTTTTCGCTTATACCTGTTACTATGCTGTAAACTACCAAAAGTCACTTTGAACTGGAGTTATTGAATATAATGGAAAGGCATTGTCTAACTGTTTTATGAAATGGTTTTTTTTCGCCGGAATCTGGTGACATAAATCTGTACGAAATCACTATTTTTTGTTGTTTAAAATCCATTTCTGAATACAAAAACGGATTCAGCATGCTGAAAAATCCCGGAGACACTCGGATTATACAGAAATAATTACTCAAATCTACAGATTTAACAATTTATTGTCAGATTTCGAATAAATGTTCAGGAAAAAAATCATAAAAAAAAATTCATTTCATAAAACGTTTACACTACTACTAATACTAATGGAAAGGCTTTAACACAATAGGAATGTAAGATTCATTTCGCAGAACGTTTACACTACGACTAATGGAAAGGCTTTAACACAATAGGAATGTGGAAAAATACACCACATCTCTGATCAGGTCCACATACCGAGTTTCTTTGAAAAGTCTCCTATACTTTTTTGGTAATTTGTAAAGTACAATTTATTTTGAGAACATTTATATTTGCACATGGCTTTACAAAATAACCAAAGCTGTACACCTTCCCAGTACAAGTGTGCCTTGACTAATAACATAATCAGTTGAAGGAGCCCTTTATCCAAACAAGAAGATGTATCATAGAAAATGTTCATGTAACAGGACAATGATTGCTTATGTTCTGATTCTTATTTTATCTTTGCTACGACTTTACCTAGTATTTTAGTAAGATTGTTCGGAGGATGTTGTGCTTTTGTAACTAGAACTTTGGTGGTAATTGGTAATGTCAAACTAAGGTTGCTTTCCTAGCCATTATATTCATACGACTTGACGTTAGTTGTTTATATTCATGGTTCCGTTAGATAGTGCAATGGTCTTTACCTATGCTCAACAGTAATATTTTAGAGCTTCAGGTGCTTTGGATTGCCTGTGTTTAATGTTCTTAGTATATGGAATGGTTTTGATTCATAGATGAAATTTCAAATAAATTTGAAGAAAATTGTATTACATGTTTAACCTTCAAGGCCTTTTGTAATATTGAAACATAAAATACCCATTGGAAATCCAGGTGAAATTTTTTGATGTAAATGAACTTCTGTATTAAGCAAGAAATGAACTTAACACAGCGAATAACAGGTAGAATAGAAGGATTCATTTCTTCAAATGCTGTCAATATTTATTAAAACAAATTGAATTTGAAATCGGTAGTATTTGAGCTTATTGGTGTCAGAAATCCAAACTTGCTATAGAATGAGAGTAAATTTTGAGTACATGATTTTTTTTGGATCTGAAAGGATTGTATCATATTTCTCACATGTTTAAAGTTTTGAGGACTTACATGATTTTTTTTGGATCTGAAAGGATTGTATCATATTTCTCACATGCTTGAATAGTTCTTTTTGTTTTCTAATTTCAGTCTGTTATTCATCATTATCAAAACATTGTAAAAACATAGTATTCATTGCTTATGGGAGATTATGGCATTTTCCAAAGAACTATTCATGGTACTTAATAAGAAAATGACGATTGCTCCTATTGGATTAACGAAGATTCAAAAGACTTTGTTGTATTTTCAATAATGAAGATTCTATCTTGCTGTACTCTGTCAGATTCAAAGCATTGATAAAAAGACTTGACGATTAAGCATTATACTCATTGAATTAAATTCAGCTAATGGAGATTCAATCTTGTTGTACTCTGTCAGATTCAAAGCATTGATAAAAGACTCGACGAATAAGCATTATACTCATTGAATCAATTCAGCTAGGCCCCAAAACAAATCGAGTTTACTTAGAAGACCAGGGATCTGGTTAAACTCGCCTCTACTTAATTAGTTCAACTGATTTTGAACGATATTGATCAAGTTGGATTGCTTTTGACCTAAGTTGTCTACTTCAAGTATTTTTTGAGTTTTCTTATGAGTTTGAGGCATATTCTTCATATCAAGCTTTGGTGAGTCGTTGTAGAGTACAAGATCAGTCTCTGACTATAAGTTCAAGGTGTATGACTATGCTTTGAATTAATTTTGTTTCATGGGTTTCGTGCAAAATATACGAAGCTGCCTCTTATCGATGCTCAAATCCACTTCATGGACTCTTCTTCCATTGCGTTTCTCTCGACAATTATAGAAAACCATTTGTAGGTGAATGCATGAATGGTCCACAGGGTCTTATTCAGTTGGTTCATTAAGGTTCAAATCCGCTAGACACATTTCACTCCACATGCATCGGCCATTTTATGTGGTTGGGGTTAAGTGTAACTCGTGATGAATTTGGCAGAATGGACACCTCTCATTTGTGGTTTCTTAATGGAAATGATTTACCATTTAAGTTGACTACATTTCATTGTAATACTCTCAAAATGGGGAAGGGCATGTTTGTCCCATAGTGATTACATAGTGATTATAGGAAGTATATTGTCAAAAAAATTGGAATGCATGAACGAGTTATTTAATATTTTTTTTGTTGGTTTGGTTAATGGATCCATTATAGGTATCTCTGTGAGGCATTTAAGATAGTTTTTTTTATTGGATTACCAATTGTACTTGAGTGATATGATAGTATAGTTTGGGATTTTGTGAAATTTGTAAGTTATCTACATTTTGTTGTGTTTGCCAAGGGGTAGAAATTATCGTTCGATTTGAGGGGTGTCTCATCTTAGTGTATGTAAAAAAGATGATGCATTAGTGGATGTATGAAGAATTGTTTATATAATAAAATTAGCTCATCTTAATCGGGATGCATAATATTTGGAAGGACACCTCAAGAAATGTTATTCCTCTTGGTGCTTTATTGGTTCCAGTGTTAAAATGGGAAATGTTAGTAGTAATACTCCCAAAATAGGGAGGGACATGTTTTCCCCACCGTGATAATAACAAGCATTTTGAAAAAACAAATTCATTATTGGAATCATTATAGGCATATTGTGAAGCATTTAATATAGCTCTCTTTATTGGTCTATTGGTTGTAATTGAGGAATATTATAGTATATATTGGACATGTACATCCTCTTTCGCCTTGCAAATTATTTTCTGATATTTGTAAGCACTTGTCATTGATCAATCATGGGCTATAAACCTGAACTCCATATTAATGTGGTATAAATACTTCTTATTAATAAATACCCAAGAGGGAGAGAGATTTGGCTTACATTTCTCCCATGAAAGAGTAAAAACTTTATCAATAAGTCATGGGGTAATCCCTCAAACTTTTGATCTTTACAAAATTGGTACATTTAGCTCTCTTTTCTTTTCCCCACCTTAATGATCTAATCATCTAATTTGCTTTGACCAAACTAAAATTCTAGCTTGAGAACCCTATTACTTCTCTCATATCATTCAATAAGCATTGGAAATTGAAAAACATCCTAATAATTTTAATCTGGAAAATGACTACAAACTTAGCCAATCTTTGAAACCCACTATTCATTATATTGATCATTAGCTCTTCTTTTTTTAAATTTATTTATTTATTTTTGTTATTACTATTATCATTTAATTTCTACCTTCTTTTTTATTTCTTGGTTTAATTTTTATCTTTTATTTGTGCTCTAATGTTTTTCTTTTTTTTTTTTACCTTTATATTTCACACCTTAGATGGGGTTCTTCCTCCTTTTCCAAAGCGACATCCTTTGTTTGGTTTTCTGAATCTTTTGTTGGGATTTCCCCTTGCTCTTGGATATGCTCCGAACTCCAAGCCTTGGTTGATGGTAGGAATGGAGTTCAATTGCATCTGAGAGTCCCTCAAGATTGATCTCCACACAAACGTGAGCACATGTAAACAACCTTTGTTTTGACTCAATGCTGTCTATTAGGGTCCCAATCTTATTCTCTATGGCATCGAGGCTTTTTTTTCCCCAAAGGTTGATAGGGAGATGTGGGAATCTTACCCACATTGGGATCGAGAATGGGGTCTCCTCTTTCGGATTAAAGTTCAAGGACCACTTATTGAGGTACAGTCTCTTCGAGCCCATGAACCAAGGGCCACTACGAAAGATTATATACCGGTCCTCCTTGAACTGAAAGTGGAATCCAAAAAATCATTTTCCACAAAACACACCTTTGAAGACGGAACAAGTTTCCATGCAAAATTGCAATAAATTATCTTGATTGCATCAAGTTATCCTTTCATGTAAATTAATCTATATAACCATTCAAATTAAGGGAAGATGATCAAATAAATCAAATGCACATTTAAAAGTTATCTTCACTTGTACACGATAATTGTGCTAATTATTATTTAAACTTTAAATTTTATTAAAATTAGTTAGATTTTTCACTAATTATCATTTAAATTGGGATGACCTATTATTTGAATTTTAAAATTTTGTACAAATATTTTAAAGAAAAACTACTGCGAGAATGAAAAAAACATTTCTCCATGTATGTAGAAAATGATTAATAATGCTTACTATATTTTTTTGAAATAACAATATTTTAAGTTACCATCTTTGGACTCCACAAGATTTACATATGAAGCATTACATAGAAAATATACATGACATGACAACCATAATTGACTAAAAGTGTGATGTTTGTACTAAAAACAATCATTTTGTTCTAATAGTATTATTCATTTAAAACTTTTGATTCTTTGATGAACATTTTAAAACTCTTGAATTGAGGGATAATTACAAAGGGTATATATAGATCTAATAACTATGATTAATTTGTTTACAAAGATCAGGTAATTATGAAATAATTTAGTTATTTTTCATCTTGCCTCATCTGGTTACATAGTCGTAAGCCAACAATATTCTACAAGGTTGATAACGATGTTTGTGGTTTGTCATTCAATTTACATTTTCACTATGGATGTACTCTTTACAAATTGACACAAAACCATTTCTATATTCTACAATATTAAGTAAGTAGGGGTCGCTTTGCTCTAAATATACAATTTTAATACATGTTTCAAATTGGGTATGAGAATCTTGAATAATTGAAGTATATATCCTTCCTCCAATTTGAAGATTACATTTATGCTTGTTTGTGATATGTTCAATTCTATAACAATGTTATTATCGAGTTCATTTTTGCTTTACTTGATCCTTCAATGATACTATGTGTATAGATAAACAACTTACCTATTGTAAAGCTAGAGGTGGGAGATAAGTTTACGTTTCCCTCTAGTTCACACGCTTCATTATAATAGCGATTGCTTGGAAAGAAAGGATGAAAAACACGTGAACAAATATGTCATGTTTTGGTGAGAGAGAAATCATCTTTTTATCTTGAATTGGATTTGAAGGTCTTAATGTATGAGTGGGACCGCTAAAGGTGATACTGTTAAATTTAGAGCTGCTATTAAGTTCTTTTCAATTTACTAGACAATAATAACATAAGTAGGATCACTAAGAGAAACAAAATCACAAGGTACACAACATTTTATCATGGGAAACCCTCATGGGGGAGAAAACCCAGCAAAAACTTCCTCAATATAGATTGCCAATACAATGCCAAGATATAATACCAAACACTAGAGAATATCCAAGACTGAGCAATGCGCCTCTCTCTCTTTCTTCTTCCAACTGCAGTTACCTCTAAACTTGCGCACTAGATGAGTGACTTGAGTGAGTGAGCTAATGAGATGCCATCCTCTATTATTTATACTAGCCGAGGAGTGCTAGGGTTGTGTCTCTTCATTAGGTTGGGTTGACTTCTCCAACTAGTGGTTAAAACCACTTTAATTAGCCATAGGGGCCGACTTCTCAATTAGCATGATATAATTAGGGTTTGACCAATCCACAAAAAGGGATTTGGTCATACATAAGTCCTGACATGATCAATCCACAAAAGGGGATTGATATATAAGCAAATGAATCAATAATAAATAGAATATTCTTCATAGTTACAATATTTCAACACTCCCCCTTAACAAGAAGGGTATTCTACAATACAACATCATCAGGAGAGAGAGGGAATCAACATCATCAACGTCTTGAACACTGACTGGCATATGTATAAATCATCATAAGTTTTTATCATCATAGACAACATCATCATTCACAACATGGAGCTGGAGCACCATCATCATCTGGATCAACATCAATTAGTACAATACTAATATAACATCATCAATCAATACACGACTAATACAACATCATAAAAAAAAACAACACGAGGATGATACATCATCATCAACAACACGAGGCTGATACATTATCGTCGACAATCAACACAAGGCTGATACAACATCATCATCAACAACACGAGGCTGGAACAACAACATCATCAGCACGAGTCCGAGATAAAAACATCATCAGCAGCGCGAGGCCGAGATAACAACATCATCAACATGAGGCTGAGATAAAAGCATCATCAACATCATCAACTCGAGGCTGAGATAACAACATCATCGACACAAGGATGAGATAACAACATCATCATCATCATATAGCGATAGAATGAGGCAGGTGCAACAACATTTTTTGGTACTCTGACAGATCCTAAGGATCTTCCCATGAATCATAAGATTCCCTAGGATGTAAAATCCTAATGGAGCTACCACGTGGTACTCTGATAGACCTTCCTTACCGGACCTTCGGGATCTACCTAGGAATCAAAGGATTCCCTAGGATATAAAATCCTAACAGAACTACCACTACTGACCACAACTGACATATACATGCACAGGTACTCTGATAGACTATCCTTATCGGATCCTCGAGATCTGCCCAAGGATGATCAGTCCCCCAGGATATAAAATCCTAACAGAGCTACCCGTTGTTGGTCATGATACTATAGTATCATCAACATCATTCCCCCTTTTGAGGGAGGTCCTTTCAGACAACACCAAGATTGTCTCGGAAGTCCTCAAACTTTACACAAGACAGAGGCTTGGTCAACACATCTGCAACCTACTCATATGTGCCAACATATTGGAGCTTTATAGCTCTCCTTTGCACCATATCATGAATGTAGTGATACCTAATTTATATGTGCTTCGACTTATCATGGAACACACGGTTCTTTGTCATATTTATGCAAATCTGCTTATCACATAGAATCACGGTTGATTCCATCTCCAGATCAAATATACCCGTCAACAACTTCCGAAGCCATATGGATTCACAATTGGCGGAACATATTGCAATGTATTCCGCTTCTGCCATGCTAAGAGAAATACTGGATTTCTTTCTTCTCTGCCATGAAGTCATGGCTGACCCCAGACTAAAACAACATCCTGAAGTGCTCTTTTTGTTAGAGACACTTCCAATCCAATTCGAATCAGTGTAACCAATCAATCTGAAGTCATGATCTCCAGTATAACTGCGACCGGAGTCCAATGTACCCTTAAGGTATCTCATCACATGTTTTGCAGCAACAAGGTGAACACGTCTGGGTTCTACCAGATACTGAATCAAGGTGTTCACAACAAAACATATATATGGCATGGTATTCATCAGATACATCAACGATCCAATGATCTGTTTGTACAATGTAGCATCAACCAATTTTGGTGAAGTATCAACCATGAGTGTCAACTTTGTTTCCATGGGTGTGTTCATGGCTTTACATTCCAACATATCAAACCTCTTCAATATTTCAACTGCATACTTCCCTTGGTAAGGAAGATCTTCTCTGGGCTCTGCCAAACCTCAAGACCTAAGAAATAATGTATTAGGCCTAGATCTTTCATCTCAAATTTTGCAGCAAGCTTCTTCTTACAATCAGTGATGAGATTTTCTTCTCCAGTTAAGAATAATTCATCCACATACAACAAAAATATAACTGAATCATAATTCATAACCTTGAAGTAAAGGTTAGAATCAAATTTATTCTTGGTAAAGCCCAAACTCATCAGGAAACCGTCAATTATTCCATACAAAGCTCTAGGAGGTTGCTTCAACCCGTACACAACCTTCTTCAACTTGCAGACATGAGTCTTTCTATTTTCAACTTCAAACCCTTGAGGTTGTTCTATGTACACTTCTTCAATGACACCATTTAAGAAGGTTGTTTTCACATCCATCTGGTGTAACTTCCACTTCATCTTGGCTACAAGAGCTATGATGGTTCTGATAGAAGTGTATTTGGATACAAGAGAAAACGTCTCTTCATAATCAATGCCTTCCTTTTGAGAAAATCCACGAGCTACAAACCTTGCTTTATGTTTTTCAACACTTCCATCAACATCATGTTTTATCTTTTATAACCATTTGGAAGATACCACATCTTTGTCCTTCGGTCTGGGAACTATTTCCCATACATCATTCTTTATGATGGATTGGTATTCTTCTGTCATGGCATCTACCCATTCTTTTTTTTGAATGGATTCTTCAAAGCAAGTAGGCTCCTTTTCTATGAGATCACACATCAAAGCCATATAACTGGAGAATGACTTAGGTTTCTTGATTTTTCTCATGGTTCCTTCTGGGGCACCGTACTTCTCTCCATATTGAATAAGTTCCCTTTCCCAAGATGGTTTTCTCTTGTGAGAGATCGTCATTTGGGGAGGTTCTTGAGATTCTATCATGTCATTATCTTTTGGAATCTCCTTATCGGGGGTAACTATAACTTCCCTTACTGTTTCTACAACTCTGGGAGCTACAGGTTCTTATTCATATACTTCTTCAAGCTAACATCTTCTTGATTTCTTGAGTGCTGCATATTCATCAAAGGTTACATCTCTGTTGATCTCAATGCGATGGTAACCCGATATGTAAATTCTGAAGGCCTTAGAGACCTCATAGTATCCAACAAATATTCCCTTCTTTCTCAAAGGGTCTAGCTTGGTTCTTCTTTCTTTCAGAATGTGTACAAACAATGGACAACCAAATATCTTGAGATGGCTTACTTCTTCTGGCTTCTTTCCGGAGAACATTTCTTCGGGGGTTTTGAATCCAAGTGCATTATGGGATAGTTTGTTTTGGACATACACTGTTGTTCTTGCTACTTCAGCCCATAAGTGCATTGGAAGATATTGATCGTGAATCATAGTCTTCAATGCTTCCATTACAGTTATATTATTTCTTTCTGCTACACCATTTTGCTGAGGATTGTAGGGAGTGGTGAGCTCCCTCTTAATCCTGACATCTCTGCAAAATATTACAAATTCTTTTGAGGTGTATTCTCCTCCATTATATGACCTGAGTATCTCGATTTTTCTTTTAGAGAGATTCTCTATCAAGGCTTTAAATTCCTTGAATTTTCTAAACACTTCATCTTTTGATTTCAAGAAGTAAACCCAAGTCTTGCGAGAATAATCAACAATAAATGACACATAGTATACATACCCACGAAGAGATTTTGATGACATCGGGTCACATACATCTAAGTGGATGAGTTCCAAGACTCCTTCTGCTTTATTGTTTCTCTTCAGGAAATGATTCTTTATGTTCTTTCCTTGTGCACATCCCTTGCACACACCTTCATGATCAACCTTGAATTCTAGTAGACCTCTGATTGCATTTCTTACATATGGTAAGGATTTGTAGTTGATGTGGGCTAATATTCTATGCCAAAGTTCACATGGACTCTCAGTGGAGTGAGTCAAGGCTGCATCTGAGTGACCTTTTAACTTATACATGCCACCTTCTTCTGTTCCAATAACATTTGCATCTTCTATGGTTTTTCCTTTAGGCCACATAAGAAATTCACCATCCATGAAAAAAACTATGAAGCCTTTCTTATCTAAAGTTGAGATAGAAAGTAAGTTCTTTGTCAAACCTGGTACATATAGTACATCCTTCATCTTCATCAAGGTCCCTGAATCAGGTTTGTAGGTGGATTCTCCCACTCCTTTGATAGGGTACTGGTAATCATCTCCAAGTGTAACTTTATGGGGAAAGTTGTTTTCTGTAAGGCTAGAGAGAATGTCTCTCTGACCTGTCATGTGCTTAGAAGCACCACTGTCTATGAACCAAGTATCCTCTCCAGGTGACATAGATCCTGAGAGGGCAAAAAATAAAACATAGTTTTCAATCTCTCCTTTAGACATCTTCGTGGGCGGCTTATCATCTTCAAATGCATGGGCATGATGTCTCTTGTTATTTATTTTCTTGTATTCTTCTCTTTTGGCTGGAAAATTTTTAGCAATATGTCCCATCTTATCACAATGATAACATTGATAGGAGGAGAAATATTTTTCTCTTCTTTGTCCTTTTTGAAATTTCTGGAATCTCCTTGGAGGGTGATATTCTTTATGGAGGTGGGTGAATCTCTTTGGGGAGTGAGATTACTTATGTAGGTGGGTCTCTTTCTGGAAGTGAGAACTTTTCTTTCCTCCTTTAGCATGAGCAGCTAGGGCTTGATATTCATCCCTTAATAATATTGCTTCTCGGTTAGCTACTCTTGCTTCTTCTTGAACACATTCTTCCCAAAGACTGTCAAATTGGAGTTTCTCCTTTCTTGCAAAGATGGTTTGGATGAAGGCATCCCAAGGTCTCGTGAGACCATTAACAACTGTCATTATGAGTTCATCTTCATCTAGTTTGTCTCCAATCGCTTCTAGTTGTTCCTTGAATTGATAAATCCTAGAGAAATAGTCATGGACTATTTCTCCTTTCTGCATCCTTGTACTTTTGAGTTGAGTTCTCAGGTTCATCCTTTGGTTGATGTTCTTTCCTTCTTACATTCTGGTTAGGGAATCAAACATCTATTTTGGAGTGTTCTTAGAGGCCACTTGAGGGATGAAGTGATCTTTAATAGAGTCTGCAATGATTCTTTTGGCCCTAACCATATCCTTCTTATACTTTTCTTTAGCTTCATCTTCTTCGAGTTCCGATACATTTTCCTTTATGAATTTTGCAAGGTCATTCTCTTTAAGAATGAGTGAAATCCTATACTTCCAAGTACGAAATTTTTCCACACCTTCTAACTTATCAACAAGCTTGGTGCTTGCAGACATCTTGACCAGGAGCTAGGAAAATGACCAAAAATTGAAAGTGCTCAGAAATTAAATCTAAACTTACCAGGAGGTGCGCTTGGCTGAGGCAAGTAGGCTGGTGTAGTCTGTTTTCAGAAAATCCAAATTTTACCCCTTGAAACTGAGTCTGCGAAAATCTGGACTGGTATTGGTTTTGGTTTCTTGGTTTTTTGGTACCAACCAAAAACTAGGGTTTCACTTCCCAGAGGCTTTGGCCACTAAAAATGTGCGCTCAAGCTACCAATGAGTTCGCTAGGCTAGGACAAACTTCCCTAGGTGTCTTTTAGGTTGAAATTCCTTTTAATAAAAAACCCCTAAATTTCTTGTACGACAACAATGATGTTTTTTATTATCCAGTGAAAGGTGCTCTCTTCAGCTTAGCTCTAAAACCATGTTAAATTTAGAGTTGCTATTAAGTTGTTTTCAATTTACTAGACAATAATAGCATAAGTAGGATCACTGAGAGAAACACAATCACAAGGTACATAACATTTTATCTTGGGAAACCCTCATGGGGGAGAAAACCCAACAAAAACTTCCTTAATATAGATTGCCAATACAATGCCAAGATAAAAGACCAAACACTAGAGAATATTCAAGACTGAGCAATGCACCTCTCTCTCTTTCTTCTTCCAACTGCAGCTACCTCCAAACTTGCACACTAGATGAGTGACTTGAGTGAGTGAGCTAATGAGGCACCATCCTCTCTTATTTATACTAGCTGAGGAGTGCTAGGGTTGTGTCTTTAGGCAGGGCTGACTTCTCCAACTAGTGGCTAAAACCACTTTAATTAGCCCTAGGGGTTGACTTCTCCAACTAGCTGCTAAAACCACTTTAATTAGCCTTAGGGGCCGACTTCTCAATTAACATGATATAGTTAGGGTTTGACCAATCCACAAAAGGAGATTTGGTCATACATAAGTCTAGACATGATCAATCCACAAAAGAGGATTGATCTATAAGAAAATGACTCAATAATAAATATAATATTCTTCGCAGTTACAATATTTCAACATATACAACCCCAATGCACTGCATGCCAAATAAAAAAGACACGAATAAACTGCACCGAATCAATATGTCTAATAACACACACACACACACACTTATTATTCCTATAATCCTTCTTTTATAGGCAAATATAATCATATGGAAATGTCCATAATCAAAGTTGATCATGTCTCCAAAGCATTACAATATATTTAACACTAACACCCTATTGACTAAAATAATTAATAACAATTTTGGCATATTCATAGTTGATGAAGTCTTCTATAAAAGAGGGGAAAACCCGATTATTTAATTAATATTTATTTTCTTATATGTGCTAATAAATGTGTGATGGATCAATTCCCATATCATTTCCTCCCACTTTTAATAACAAGTGTCCCTACTTGCAGTTGAAGATGAGGAAACCAGTTGTTGAACTCATCTAGCATGATCAAGTTAATGGAAAAACACCATGGCAATATGCATGTTTGAATTTGACATTTGATTTGATGCCAAAAACCATAGATGTGTGAAAAAAACTATCAACTCAGGGCATTGTGTAGACTAGAATGATGGAGCACCAATTAGTATTAATAGGCACAAAAAATGGGATAATGCCTTTTTTATGCAATCTTGACTGAATCTCAATTATAGAAGATAATGCAATCTTGACTGAATTTCAATTGTAGAAGATAATGTATTCAACTTTGCATTCGTTGCATGTTGTGGTTGTTCATTTAAGTACAACCCGAGAAAAACTTGTCCATTGATTCCTTCAACCTTATGAAGGTCTTCCATTACATATTTCCCACTGAAATTGATATTTGCAAAAAAAAAGGTACCTAATCATGGATCCTCTGAAAATTATCCAATGTCAACTTTAAACTAACATATCTAGAAATAAAAATCAAATGCAAGATGACATTAGTGGAGCCACCAAGAGCTATTGTTTTCCTTTCATAATTCCCATGTATGTGCAATATGTGAAGAGAAAGTATTCAAGTTCAGAAAGAGGAAATGCCTAGTGGTTTCCTAAAAGAGCACAGGGAAACACCTTTAGAGGTTCTATCAATGTTAACACACACATTGCTTCAATGTAAGCACTTAGCTGAGTTCTAATGATGGAAAACGAACATAATTACTTGTGTAATCATTCTATGTGCTAGGAAAAGTGGATCCATACCTTTAGAAAATAGTTCAACGACTCGAATCTAGATGGTGAGTGATAGTGGTGAGGCAAGGTACTTGTTCAACAGTTCCATCACCATTTGCATGATATGAAGTCGAGCTTTACATTGTAAGAGTCAATGCTCTGACCAAGATTGATATTGTATGTGCATACTCCTGATTAGGGCTCTCAAGAGCACTTTCATCTTGTCCTCAAATTAGTCATAAAGGGAGTGAAGCTATTCTTTTTTATTTGCATGGAATGTATCACACATAATTAGTTGCAGTGTGTGCAACATATCATGTAATGAACTGATTTGTTACATTGTTATTAGTGGTTGCTATTGTTGTTGATATTGAGGTTGTTGGGCATATAAAAACTCCCAATGAAATAAAAGTTGCATAAGTTTGAGGTTTGAGGGACTTGGACCAATAAATTCCTTGTTAAGGGGTTGCATAATCCTTAGGTGGGAGGAAGTGAATCCATACATTACTAAAAAAAAAATGATTGTGGAAGCTGTTAGCAACATTTCTTGTATAGGGGTGTTTTCCTCTCCAATTTTAGGCTTCTGGTGTAAGCGCATAGAAGTGGGGTTTTGAAAATCGATCAGATGAGTTTTATTCAAAGGCCACAACCATAAGCACCAAGCGCAACTCACAGAAGAAGTCCATTTCAGGCTTAAATCAAGCGAGCGAGCAGTCTGATTTCAACGGCAAGGATCAAGCGACGAAGCAGATCAATGGTCATCGGGATTTCGGGGCTACCAAGTTACCCGATATATAGCGTCAGAGAAAGCGCCTATATTTCAAGACTAAATCTGGGTCATCTGATCCAGTGACGCATGGCGCAAGATCTAGTCGCGTCGGCATATCGGCATTCGGGAGTTCGAAGGGTAAAAGTCCCTCGTCATCTCACATCTCGAAACCCCGAACCCCGAAACGCCGATAAGCACCTTTGAAGCTAAGCCTATGGTCCTAGCACCCGATCACGTCAAGCGAGCCTAGTAATGGAGGCAACCCTCTTCTAACATCAAATACCATCGGGACTGTCCATCTGAAGGACACACGATGCAATAGTTGAGCCACGAGTGGGGCCCTTCGGGATTTTCATGGTGAAAGCACCGAGGTCATCTCATCCATTCATCCATCAGCGAGGCTCGGGCACATTTAATTTAAAGAGAGCGCAAATATGGACGGTCGTGATCCAAGCACTCAAATTCACAGACGAAGTCCAATTCCGCACCCCCTCCGTCATTCTGGCTTTAACGNATTGAATTCCAGACCCCCCCATCGGTTCTGCCTTTAATGGAGGGGGGGGTCCAGAATGGAATTTCACTCTAGCAGGCCCCCTATCTGTATGTGGCACGAATATACTGGTCCCAAGTCCTCACCGCCTGCCGTGTGTCCCTTTTGCCCAGTCACCTCCACCTCAACACCTCCCTCCATTCGCTGTCTCCTGTCCCCGTATCACTTCCACGAAAGCACCCCTTTTCCCCCCGCCTCACCTTCACCATACTGGCACCTACAATATCCTCGTCAAGCATGCCACATCTTCCAGCTCTCATCTCGTGAACCGTTCGGCTGGTCTAGGTGGCCCCTCGAGAAGACCTCCACGTCCCCAAAAGGCAGAGTTGACCAGAACCGTTCCCGATCTCAAGAGGGCAATTATTTCAGTTGTTGGAGGTGGTTAGACATCGTCTCCATCATAAATGGAAAGTCCAGCAAAGGACTAAAGTTGGTCGATTCGTCTGCAGCAGGACAGTCCGAAATCTGATAGCATCTGTCATAAGTGCACGATCATCTAGAGTCTGCATGCGCAGACTGCCAGAAGACATGCAGACGCAATGTTTTTAATGCAGTTTCTCGTTTTCGCTGCTGTTGTTTTGTTTTGGCTATATGTAGGCATTTTTTCCATTTTGTAAAGCATCGATGGTTGAGCTAGGCTCCCGATTGTAAAGTTTTGATGAAGTGTTCGTCGCTCTGGTTATGTATTGGCATTTGAGACTTCTTACTTTATGGATGTCAGCCTCTTTCCATCCCTTTGTTTACACTGTGTTAGAACAACTCGGAATTGGAGGATCCAATCGAGTTGCGCTGTTATAGGATGATGTAGGTTGGATCACTGTAATAGTCATAGGGTTTCTAATCAGTTCTTGTGCTTTCTCAACGCTGAATGGCTCGGAATTGGAGGATCCAGTCGAGCCACCTTTCAGTTCTTTGAAACTTGGGGTCAAGAGGATCTTGTCTTCTGAGTTTTTCCTCCTCAAGCTGCCGAAGGCCTGATGCCCGAGGCAGTCTTGCTCACTCATCTCATTAAGTCTTCCATCTATCCATCTTATACTCAGCTTACTGACGAAAGTTGCATCAAGACCTCCCTTGTTTTCTACACACCAGGCCCGGTTTCCTGAGTTAAAGCTATATCTTCTTGAGTTTCTATCCATTCGAACACCCCATTAAACAAATCGTGACATAAAACTGATGGGCGTTGGGCTCTGCTCCTGCAAGCAATCCAGGAGTGACTTTTGACGCCAACAGAATCCTAAGGTACGATGGTTTTGTGTCCTACGTTTCCTAATAATTGAATGACTATGGGATATTGAATGAGGAGGGAGTAGATCCCTATTATGCAAAACAAAACAAAAATTGAGGACCCATGCTCTAATACCAATTGATACAACCAAAATGAGATTTATGCCAAACAAAAAAGGACAAAAAGAATAAATTTCCCTAGAATATGTCTCTAATAACACACACACACACACACACACACACACACACACTACCTGAATGGGGTGCTAGGGGGGTGTTGGGCCTTCTTTTTTATGTTGTATTTGTTAAGTTTTAGTACCTTGGGAAGTGGTCCCCTAATGTTATGGATGTGCCTAACACTAAAGGGGAAAAAGTACCCCTCCCTCACTTTACTTTATTTTATAAAGTCAAACTGACTTTATGAGCTCATTAATCATAAAGTGACTTTATTAATCATAAAGTGACTTAGGGAACTTAAGTAAAGGGGGAGATCTAATCTCCACCATTGATCTTGGATGGATACGATATAATACTAGCCATTGATTCCTAGGTTATCCTAATGAGGAGGCTAAAGGAAGAGTGAAGGAAAATGGGGGCACACAGTTCTCTTTGCATGAGTGAGTAAAGAGAAGAGGAAGAGGAGAAGAGTTCGAGAAGAAGGAAAGAGGGCACACTTTTAGAAGAGCGGCGCACAAGGAAGAGGCTGCACTAGATCAAACAAGAAGGGCATTTTTTCTTTTGGAATCAGGGTGCACTTATTGTTGTGGAAGAGAGCACGGAAGAGGGGGCACTTCACACTTGTAGCTACAAGAAGGGCACAGTTTCCAAGGAGAATAAGGCACAAACTTCAAGGCAAAGTTGGCTCAACTTCCAAGGAGAAATTTGCTTCCAAACTTGAGATAAGTTTCCTATAGCATACTTGTAATTTCTTCTGTAATTTCTTCCTTAAGAACTGCTAATAAATTCCTCTTCACTGGTTTTCCCCTTGGGGTTTTTTCCAAGGTCATGTTGACCAAAAATACTTGAATGTATTTATTTGGTTTGCATATTTTATTTTTCAGCATTTAAAGTGTAAAATATCAGAGGTGTGTTTCATGGTTTTAGTTATTGTTGTAAGTCTGATTTGGGACAAAAAAAATTTCCTTAAACTAAGCTTGACAATAGCATTAAATGATCCTTAAATAAAAGTTTTAAAGGCAACTTTTAAACAATGAGAAAACAAACCTGTTGTGACATTCAAATAGTCCCTATAACAAACATGTGTTGGCTGCCCATTAGACCTTGGAAAATCTTGATGGTATCAAAGCCTAAGGGCACAAGAGGGCTGATATAAATTGAATATAGTGGGAAGAATTTTAACTCACCTTGAAAACATAGTTATTTGGCAATTTTATCCTCAATTGGAAGCCATGTCAGTTGGAGGGTTGAGGGTGGAGGATAGGCTAGCTGGGGCTGGCAATTGGTCTCTCTGGAAGGCTAGGATAGTCTTTATTTTGGAGGAGGGTGAGCTATGGGACATTGTGGAGAGTCCTGTGGTTCCTCCTACAGATGCAATGCACTTGGAAGAGTTTAGGAACATAAACATCAAGGCCAAGAGGAATATCCTAGATGTAGTTAAATACCGCATTAGTCCTCATGTTTCTGGTAAGGACTTTGCATTTCATATGTGGCGGTCCTTGTGTAGTATTTATCAGAGCCCACACCAAAATCGGAAGATGGTGATTTCGGAGAAGTTGAGGGGCACTAAGATGAATAAGACTAATTTGGTCGCTTCATTCCTCATGAGGTTTTCATAGATACATGATGAGTTGACAACTATGGGGGAGGTAGTGGATCCATCTGAGTTGGTGAGGACAACCTTAAATGGCTTCTCCAAACCTTGGGAGAGATTTATATGAGACATTGTATCTAGAGAGAATATTCCCAGTTGGGAGAGGCTATGGGATGACTTTGTACAAGAGGAGCTCAGGATTGGCTCATGATCTACTAGTCAATAGCATGGTGGGGATGATGGTGAGGATCTTGCTCTTTCTGCAAAGGGAAAGAAGAATATCAAGAAGGGTCACAAGGGTGGGGCCAAGCAACAACATAAAGGAGGTGAACAATATGGGGATATGATCAAAGTTAAATGCTTTGCTTGTAACAATATGGGGCACTATGCTGGACAATGTCCCAACAGAAAGAAGAAGAAGCAGGGTGGTACAACAACATCGATTGCGGAGGATGAGTTTGCCTCTCAGTTTGAGAGGGAGATGTCCTTACTTGTTAGTCTGTCTACAGTTGAGACACCATCAAGTGTATGGTACATAGACAATGGAGCATCCAATCATATGTCTGGTGTTAGAGAGCACTTTACTGATCTTACAGAGATTGGAATCAAATTGGAGATAGTGCTTGGGAATAACACCATAGTCAGGGTGGCTGGGTGTGGCACAATTTCCTTTCAGAGGGAGTTGAGGCCACCCATGGTGTTCATGGACATCTTGTTTGTCTCTGGGATGAAGAAGAACCTGATATTAGTTTCCACCATTTAGGATAGAGGATTTGAGGTGTTTTTTCGAGGTGATGAGGTCCTCATTCACCCTAAGGGGTCTAGTATCACATCAGCCAGGGTGATTGGGAATCGTGATGGGAAAATGTACATACTCATATTTCAACCATTACATTAGCTAGTAGTAGTAGTAGCAGTTAGTTGTGTGAGATTTGGCATTGGAGGATGTCTCACTTGCATCATGGATCTCTGAGCGTGTTGAGGGAGATTGTGACAAGATTTCCATAGTTTGACACTGAGCATCAGGAGGTTTGTAGGGGGTGTTCTCTTGGGAAGTACACCAAGAATTTCTTTCTGAGCAGTGACAATAGATCAATTGGGATAATTGATTTGGTACACTCTGATGTGTGTGGGACCATGTCATCAATTTCCTTGGGTGGATGTGAGTACTATGTGACATTCATTGATGACCACTCTAGGAAGACTTGGATCTATTTCCTGAAGACCAAGAGTGAGGTCTTCAAGAGGTTCCAAGAGTTTAAGGCTCTTGTGGAGAACTAGATAGGGAGAAAGATCAAGGTCTTGAGGTTGGAAAATGGAGTGAGAATACCTCCACAAAGTTTATAGACTTATGCACCTAGGAGGGTATTAGGAGACAATTGATCCTTCCTTACAACCCCCAAAATAATGGGGTTGCTGAGAGGAAGAAAAGGGATATTGTTGGTGCAGTGAGATCTATGTTGCATGATCATGGCTTACCATTTTTCTTATGGGATGAGGCTTGTAGTACTGTAGTGTATATGTAGAACAAGATACTACATAGATCTCCTGGGATAAATGCTCCTGAGGAGGCCTTCACTAGGAGAAGGCCAGATGTTGGAGACCTTCACATATTTGGGTGTCTAAATTTCTCTCATGTCCTTTCTGAGAAGAGGACAAAGTTGGATCCCACAATAGAGAAGGGGATCCTAGTTGGATACCGTGGGGTCTCAAAGGCCTATCTGATCTACATACCATTACTGATGAGAGTTTTTGTGAGGAGAGATGTTAGATTCGAGGAGGATAGAGCCTTTCGTAGATATTGTGAGTTGAGAGACATAATTGAGGAGGTCCCATAGATGCAGGATGATACTTCACAGGGGACACAACCACATGTGTCTATTACACTGAGTTCAGGGGTGATTGGTCCACCTGATACAACTATAAGATCACATGTGTTTGGTACACAGACCACATGTGCACATGCTTCAAGATCTCATACATCTATGGTGAGATCTATGGATGAGACTGAGGGGAATGAGGTTATTGCACCACATGAGGTTACTTTAGGGAAGAGGAAACCAAGATGATTTCAGGATACCTTGAAGGAATCCAAGGAGTATGTTGTTGATCCCCAGAAGTTGATGAGAGAGAGAATAACACCATAGACGTTTGGTTCATACTTGGCCATGGCGACTAGAATCACAGATTCTGAGCCCACTACTTTTGAGCAGGAAGCAAACCAACAGGTCTGGAGAGATTCCATGTAGGAGGAGTATGATTCCATTATGAAAAATGATGTGTGGGAGGTGGTGCCTAGACAGGAGGGGAAGTCAGTGGTGACTTCAAGGTGGTTGTACAAGACTAACTATGCTACAGATGGCAACATTAATAAACACAAGGCTCGATTTGTGGCGAGAATATTATATCAAGTTGAGGGGGTTGACTATGATGATAATTTCACACCAGTTGTGAGATATACTTCCATCAGGAGTATCATGGCCATTGCAGTAGACATGGGTTGAAAGATCCATCAGATGGATGTCAAGCTAGAATTTCTGAATGATCTTATAGAGCAGGAGGCATACATTGAGAAACCACAGGGGTTCGAGGTGTTTGGGAGAGAGTCCCACGTGTGCCTATTGAAAAAGGAACTGTATGGTCGGAATTAAGCTCCATGATCTTGGTATTCCAGGATTGAATCTTACTTGTTGCAGATGGGATTCGAGAAGAGTGAGACAGATGTAAATCTCTATTACATTGTTTGTGGAGATGATACTCTCATTCTTATTCTATATGTTGATGAATTATTTATCACTGGAGGGGAGGAGCTCATAGCTGATTGCAAGAGGGGTCTTTCTTCATAATTTGAGATGAAGGACATAGGATTGATGCATTATTTCTTGGGGATGGAGGTTTGGAAAGAGGATGGGCATGTACTTCTGGGATAGGGGAAGTATGCAAAAAATATTATGAGTAGATTTTAGATGGAGTATTGCAGACCCATGTCGAAACCTATGGTCACCAACTAGAGGAAGCTTAGTGCTTCTAAGTTTGATTTGGTGGATGCCACGAGATATCGTCAGTTGGTTGGTTCATTGATGTATTTGATCAACACTAGACCAAATATTTGTTTTGTTGTGAACACTCTCAGTTAGTATATGGTGGATCCTAGGAGAGTGCACTGGATAGCATCAAAACGTGTTTTGAGGTACATAGCAGGGTCAATGGAGTATGATTTGGACTACACTAGAGGTGATGGGGTCAGGTTGATTGGATATACAAACTCAGACTGGGAAGGATGTGCAGTTGACAGGAAGAGCACTTCAGGGTGTTGTTTCGGGTTGGGATCAACAATTATTTCCTGGTTTAACTGGAAAAAGAAGTCAACAACACTGAGTTCTACCAAGGCAGAGTATATGATAGCTAGTCAGGCTAGCAGTGAGGCTATTTGGCTTCACAAGTTATTGGTTTGTATATTTGATCATGAGTTGAGGCCTACAATTATTCACTGTGATAATCAGAGTTGCATCAATCTCTCTGAGAATCCAGTCTTTCATGACAACTCAGAGCACATAGATATCATATACCACTTCATCCGTGATTAGGTTCAAAGAGGAGAAGTTCACCTTGAGTACATATCTACTGATGAGCAGATTTCTGAAATTCTCACGAAGTCTTTTCCAAGGGGAAAGCATGTCTGCTTTAGAGACAAGATGGGAGTGGTGAAGAACACTTTCCTCGGTAAGAGGGAGTGTTAAGTTTTAGTACCTTGGGAAGTGGTCCCCTATTTATGTGCCTAAAACTAAAGGGGGAAAAGTACCCCTCCCTCACTTTACTTTTTGTTATAAATTCAAAGTGAATTTATGAGCTCATTAATCATAAAGTGACTTTATTAATCATAAATTGACTTAGGAAACTTAAGTAAAGGGGGAGATCTAATCTCCACCATTGATCTTGGATGGCTAAGATCTAATCCTAGCCATTGATTCCTAGGTTAGCCTAATGAGGAGACTAAAGGGAGAGTGAAGGAAAAAGGGGGGGTGCATTGTTCTCTTTGCATGAGTGAGTAAAGAGAAGAGGATGAGGAGAAGAGTTTGAGAAGAATGAAAGTGGGCACACTTTGAGAAGAAGGGCGCACAAGGAAGAGGGTGCACTAGATCAAGCAAGAAGGGTTTGATTTTTCTTGGAATCAAGGCACACTTATTTTTGTGTAAGAGGGTGCACAAGAGGGTGCACTTGCAACTACAACAAGGGCATAATTTGCAAGGAGAAGAGGGTGCAAAATTCAAGGCAAAGTTGGCTTAAATTCCAAGGAAAAATTTGCTACCAAACTTAAGATAAGTTGCATATAGCATACTTGTAATTTATGTTGTAATTTCTTCCTTAAGAACTCCTAATAAATTCCTCTTTGAGGGTCATGTTGACCAAAAATACATGAGTATATTTCTATGTTTTGCATATTTTATTTTCAACATTTAAATTGTAAAAGATCAGAGATATGTTTCATGGTTTTAATAACTGTTGTAAGTCTGATTTGGGACAACAAAACTTTCCTTAAACTAACCTTGAAAACAACATTAAATGAGCCTGAAATCAAAGTTCTAAATGAATCTTTTAATTAGTGAGAAAACAGACTTCTTTGACATTCAAACAATCCCTATAACAGACCTGTGTTGACTGCCCATTAGACCTCATAAAATATTCAGTATCCACTGTTAGTTAAGCCATTTTTTACTCCATCCTCAACGTTTTTGACATTATCATTATCCTTTTTTAACAAATTCCTAATTATTTCAACAAGATATACGGTCTTTCAAGAGCATTTAAAGGTATTAAGTTGTTTTTATTTACAATTTCCTATTTTTTATAAGCAAAATGAATGTTAAAAGTCATTTTACTAACCCGTTGTTACAAGAACCACAGGATCTTGTAACCGGTCGTTGGTTTGTATAGCAGCGCTGAGCCAAATTCAAAATCGTAGGAACGAGTCAAGGAAGAAATATGTTCCATATTGATTGCACTCAAGCCAACAAATATAGGGATATGTTAAAGTGTTCATCCTCTATTTCCCTACTATACTCTAATTAGATAGTGTGTGATCTCATATGTTGGGATATGATATTATTTGGTGAACCTCCTTGTTATCATTATATATAGATGTGAAGGCAAAATATGAGGCTAATGATGGAAAAACGTTAGCAAGACCAAACTTTGTTCACTTTGTAATTTTCTTCATTCAATATAATACATTCTTCAACAGGCTTTGGCATTTTATTAATCATTACGTTCTTAGCTAGATCATGCTGTGTATTTCTAGAGTAGGTGGGCCCCATTTTATAGAGTATTGCCACCTTTATTTTTTCGTTCTCATATTCTAGAATTTAGTGTTATTGTTATTTCCTTATGTGTGATAGTTAAATTCTTTGTGTGCTTACTTACTGATTGCTTCCACTACAAAATATCGATTTACATCTAAAGTGTTTTTCCATTGAATTATAAACCCAATTGATTAAAACAGAGTATTTTCTGCAAGTAATGTCTGCAAATATATGCTTGTAACCTTAATTTCTACAGTTATAAGTAATGCCTACAAATATATGCTTGTAACCTTAATTTCTACAATTAGAAATCAGGGTGGTTGATAATATATGCTTGTAACCTTAATTTCTACAATTAGATATCAGGGTGGTTGATAATTCAGAGATAATTGTTTTTATGTAGATTAACTCTGTAGATTCCTTATTCAATTATTTTCTTTTACGTTTACATTAAATTTTCTCGTAAATAGAAATAGTATAGATAGATAAGTTTCTGAGTGATAAATAAACTAATTATGCACAAACAGTGTTTGCACTTCACAATTTTATATAACCTAGTTGATAATTAAATGTAACAGAATCTATACATATAGATTGATTGACATTTTTGGCTCCATTGCCGGGGAAGTGCAAAATGAATTAGTTTTAGAAATTCATAGTTATGTTTTCTTATTAATTACAATTTTCTTACTAGTTGAATTTTATCATATATATATAAATAAAAAAATGCATTTAATTTCTTTGGCACACAAATTTTAGGCATGAAATAGTAAAAACAATAATACATTAAGTAAGAATCCGCACATTCACTATAGTGAGTCTCTACAAATCCTAGTCATGTTAGTACTATATGTATGAGGTAGGTTTATTAGAGGAACATGAAGAGATAATTCCACTACTCGAACTGTTGAAACAACCCCCTCCCCCATCTACTAACACTTTGGTAAGAAAAATTCCAGCAATTCAAGTAAAATCAGAAGGGAAATATGTAGCAGGAAGACCAGACAAGAGGAAACCAGAAACAATTGTAATTGAACATATTACTAATTTTCTAGTTGATTATACAACTTAAACAATAATACTTAGGGATCCAAGTGAACAAGATTTTTCTCTTTTAGGACCAAATGAGTGGACTACACAATTTTCATTCATTTGGGAAAGAGAGATGTCATATCACAGAAATGAAGATGCAACATCCAATGCCGAAGAAGGGAAAGTAGCATTCAGATTTCCTATTGTGGATACAACCATCGACGTCAAAATGAATAATATTCCACCATTAGCTTTTCCAAAATTTAATGGAATGGCAATTGAGGATCTTGATGCCTTTCTCTTTGAATTTGATATTCTATGTCATAGCTATGATTATTCTAGTAATGCACATAAAATCAGATTATTTCCTGCCACTCTTAAAGGAGTTGCTTTGAGATGGTTCATGGGTTTAGGAGATGATATGTGTAAGATCTTTCTCAAGACGTATCAAGCATATTGTAAAGCTAAAAATTTGAGAGAGGGTATTTTTGACATGACACAAAGGGATGATGAAAATTTAGAGGATTATTTACAAATATTTTTGAACAATATTCATGTAAGTTTTAAACTTGTGAAGTAAAGCAATGCATATAGATTCTTAAGAAAAACAGAATTTAATCAATGGCTCATACAGAGTACACAGAGATTTTATATCGGAAACCCTCAACCGGGAAAACCTTTCTTATATTCATATATCGAATTTCACCATTCACCATACAATATATACAATGTTTTTAGGTATTCCATAGATACAAAAACCCTAATCCCTTAATCTGGGATTAATTTAGTAAATTGCTAAAAATAGCAAAAACCGCCCAAATTTTTTTTTCGGGGTGCTGCTCAGAACCCCATCAGCCCCGGGCTACCGCTCGGTGCCGAACGCTGCACGTAACCAGGGGGGGGCATAACTGCCCCCCCCTAGGAACCCCCCAGGAAAGCGCCCGACGCACACGACACAAACACCACTAATAGAGGGATCATCAGATGCAGTTGTCGAATTTGACGCGCCACACACACACATGCAAAGAATATAATGCATACCCAACATTCTCCCACTTGTTGTTTTCTTTGCATCCAGGGGTCCAGGGAATTATATAGTCAACAATCCAGGGTAGCAATGCCCATTGTTTTTTTTGACAAAAACGGATAATGGTATATTAATATAAAGGCAGTGGCTGAGCCACTGGTTCTAATACTTCTTTGAGTATAGCTATACTTAGCCGAGTACCTTTCTGGAGGTTCATATGGCCTTCCAGTGAGGGATTTTTTGCAACTTTATTTATAGCCATGGCTTCTATACAAAATGCCAATTTTGCTGGGTTGTTGTCTTCATCGAAATTTTGGCTGGAGGCTGAGTTATTTCTCTGGCTATTGGTTCCAGTCACTATTCAGCTTGGCCATTTTATCTTCAAGCTGGGCTATTCTTTCTTCAAATTCCTCCTTAGGGCTCTTCAACTCCTTATGTAATTTTCCAATCTCTACGATAATTCCGAATTTGAGGGTGTTTAGGTCCCCTTCCAGCTGCTCCATTCGCCTTCCTACCTCTTCATCCAAGTTTTGGAGAAAGTCGAGCTGGTAATTCAGCATCTGCTTCAACTTTTCCAACACTTGATCCATCACATTCAACCTCTCTTCTGTGGTCGGCTTCGCTTCCGAGCTGGTCGCCATCCTCTCCTCTTGCGTTTCCTTTCCTCTCTGTTCACCAACTCACGCCCTCTGCGTTCTGCTCCTCTCTTCTTCTGGCTTGGCTGTTGCTGTATGAACTCGATGGGGAGGGGTTCCCCCTTTCTTATGGTGCTGCCTCTGTCCTCTGCGCGAATCTGAGGCTTGATTTCCCTGGTCAGAATGGTATGGGCTGTCTGCTGCTTGGATCCCCTCCTTATCCGATTTACCTGCCTCATGGGGATTGCGATGTCCCTTTTGTCCCCCTTTCTTGTCCTTTAGTGCCAGCGCTGATGTTGTTTGGTTGTTGTCCCATCCCCCTCTGTTTTCCATTTCTAGCACATGCCTTTGCAAATCCATGGTCTCTTTTCCTTGACTCATAGGACATCTGCTCTGATCATGGTTCCATTTAAGTGCATGACCCCATCTTTGAGGCGGGCTCCGTTATTTGCCTCATTGTCTGCTCTTCCATTTAAATTCCGCAGAACGTGATAGATTTTGAACTTCCAGATTTTTCTCAGGAGAAGGTGTATCTTGTCCAACAGATTATTCAGTTTTGCGTTTTGAAGAGAGGAGTGGTGGATCAAAGCTTTAATTACTACCCTAGAGTCCCCGACTATTACCAGCTCTTGAATGTTACTGCTGATTGCTTGGTTAAGTCCTTGCCATAGTGCTAGGGCTTCAACTCTGTTATTTGTTTCAGTTCCTAGTCCCCAAGTGAATCTCAGAAGAGTTGTGCCGTTTGGAATTTCAATTACCCCCCCTCCTCTTGCCAGGCCTGGGTTTCCTTTAGAGGCTCCATCAAAGAACAGAATGTGGTTTTTCTCCTTTGCTTTCCAATTATCAAATTCTTGTTCGTTTTCTCTTAGTTCCCAAGGGACCTTATCCTTGGGAGGGGAATTATCCTTATCGATGTTTTGGATCTTAAACTGGTTCAGCCATTGTTCATTTTCCTCCCCTGTTGCTCTGGCTCGCTTGAACTGATTGTGGTAAGGGGCATTTTCCCCCATGAAGGCCTGGATTTTGGTTGCTACTTGTCCAGAGGTTCTTTTTCTTTCTCTGAAGAGTCTGTGATTTCTTTCCAGCCATAAACCCCATAGAGTAAACTTGGGAAGCATTTCCATAGAGCAAAGGTCTGGCTGCTTTTTTTTGTATGAAACGGGAAGTTGGAGGCCCAGTCTTGGAGTAGGCTACTTGTATCAGCAGGGATAACTACTCCACTTTGCAATCCCATTTCTCTTCTCCAGACTTCCTTGGAGAAATCACAATTAATGAGGAGATGGTCTATTGTTTCTTCTGACTTACTGCAGAGTGGGCACCTATAGGGGCCTTCCCAACCTCTTTTCCTGAGATTTTCTCCCGTTAGGATACTTTTGTGAGCCAGTGTCTAGACGAACATGTTTATTTTAGAGACGGTTTTGGAGCTCCAAATTGCTTTCCAAATTCCTGGATTAGGCGGGGTGTTTGGGATGGATTTTAAAAGGTGGTATCCTGCTGCAGTCGTATAGGTGCCTGCATTCGTTCCCCATCCTCGTTTGTCTTTTCCCCTTTTCTTTAATGGGGCTTTTCCTTGTAGGCAGAGCTTCAGTTCTTCCCATTCCTCTGCTAGATCGTGTAGGAGGTTGTCTATTTCCTAGCCTTGCCACATTCCATTCTGGTCATTCCCCCAGGTGAAGATGTCCCAAAGAGAAGATAGTCTTTGAGTTTCCATCCAAATTCTGAGTCGTGTCAAGTCCTTCCTCGATTCAATAGGGGTGTCTCCCATGATTGAGTCCTGCTAGATTTTGGTTTTTTTCCCATTCTTTGGCACCCAAGTAAGATTAGCTTTGAAATTTGGTATTGACTTTTGACAAAGGGTGAAGATAGTGGAACCTCTTTTCTCCGGACTTGGGCGATCTAAACATCTTTCCCTTGGGCCCTTGAAGTACTTTTTCCAGAGTGCTTTTTTTCTCCATGTTAGCTTCCCTGTTATTAGATTCCAAAGTATCTTTGCCCCAAGTGCCAGATTTTGCATCCACACATTTTTGAAGTTGAGTCCCCCTTCCAGGATAGGTCTAGAGATTTTCTCCCAACTTATGAGGTGAAGCTTTCGTCCTGTTTGTTTACACCCTTCCCAAAGGAACCTTCTTTGCATTGTTTCGATTTTCTGAATGATGGAATTAGGGGCTAGGAGCAGAGAGCTCTGATAAATTGGGATGCTAGCCAAAACTGCCTTGATGAGAACCACTTTTCCTGCTAGAGTTAACCATTGCGCCCCCTAGGATGAAATCTTGTTCTTAATTTTTTCAATCAGCAGATTCCAATGGGAGACTCTTGAGGCAGCTTTAAAGATCGTAACTCCAAGATATTTGAAGGCCTCCCATTTGGTACTCCCTTCAATTTCTAGAGTCCTGACGATTCCCAACATTTCTTTTGGTGTTACATTCCATCCACAGATTTTGCGATTCCCAACATTTCTTTTTGGCGTTACATTCCATCCACATATTTTGCGATTCCCAGCATTTCTTTTTGGCGTTACATTCCATCCAACATTTCTTTTGGCGTTGCCTGAGATTTCAGTGAACGTTTCCAGTTCAGACTTGAATTTTCTTGCTATTTGCTGGCTAGCTCCTCCCAAGAGCAGGGTGTCATCTGCGAACTGGGCATGGTTTATGTCCTTTACTGCTGGCGCTATTCTTAGTCCATTCAGACTATTGTGGTTCTGGGAGTGCTCCAATTGAAATCTTAAAACTGAGGCTTGAATTGCATAAAGGAGGGGAGAGAGGGGGCAACCTTGCCTCAGCCCTCTGGTTGCCTGAAAGAACTTTGTGACCTTTCCATTCACAAGAGGGGCTATCCATGGATGACCATTACAAGCCTGGATCCAGCTTACAAAGTTTGGGGAGAATCCACATTGTTCCATTACCTTGAATAAAAACCTATGTCTAACTCTATCAAAAGCATTTGCTAGGTCCAGTTTGATTATCATACCTTTGTTCTTTCGCAGGATGCTTGAATGAAGGGCCTCTTGAACTAGGATTATATTGTCAGCTATGTGCCTGCCTTTGATGAACTCTCCTTGGTTCTCTGGTATAATTTGGGGTAGAATTTATTTGATTCTATTGGCTATGACCTTTGTAAGGATTTTGTAGCTGGTGTTGTAGAGGGAGATCGGCCGGAATCTGCTGAAGTTGGCTGCTCCTTTTTCTTTTGGGATCAGCACTAGAAAGGAAGAGTTCGTTTCCCCTCCCAATTTTCTGCTTAATTGGGACTTCCAGACCATCTTTGTTAGGTCTGATTTTATTGTGTCCTAGGAGTGCTGATAGAATCGAGCTGTGAATCCATCCGGTCCTGGGGCCTTGTCTGGACTCATCTAATCCAGTGCCTTCTTTATTTCTTGCTGTGAGACTTCTTTGGTTAGCCTAATGTTAATATCTTCCTCTATGAGCTTTGGGATGAGACAGAGCGGCTAATTCTTGGGGTCTATCTCAGTCCTTTGCGGCTCTGTGTAGAGGGTCTCGAAGGTTGCCACTGCTTCTTCTTTTATTCATTCTGGGTCAGTGATTGTTTGGTTTTGGCTTTGTATTTCTGTTACATGTTTAAAGTGCTTTCTGGCTTCAGCTTGCTTGTGAAAGAAGCTTGTGTTTTTGTCCCCAGCTTCCAACCAAAGACTTCTGGAATTCTGTCTCCAGTAGCTCTCTTCCTCCCTACAGGCTTTGTGCCAATGCCGTTGCAGAGAGTCTTCTTTTTGAAGGCATTCTTGGGTGATTTCTTTATTTTCCATTTCTAGCTGGTGTGTTTCTAATTGCTTTTGAATTTCTTGCCTAGATTTGGCTGGGCTTGGCTGTCCTTTTTCCCATGCTTTGAGGGCTATCTTTAATCTTCTTAGCTTTTCTTACCACACATAGAAGGCTGAGCCTTTTACTTTTCCATTCCATACTGTGGTCACTAGTTTCTGGAAGCCTTTGTCTTGGATCCAGGCTGGGCTGAATCTGAAAGGAATGGGCCCCTGAGAATTGTCGCTTAAAATTTCTAAGAGGATTGGTTTGTGGTCTGAGATACTATGGGGAAGGATTGCTGAGGTGGTATTGAGGCCTAACAATAGGTAGGAACTTTGTACTAGGAATCTGTTCAATCTGGCGGCTATATGCCACAGACCTACCCTTTTGTTTGACCACGTGTATCTTCCTTTGGTAGGCTTGACATCTTCAAGATCCCAGTCTGACATTAGATCTTCCACTCACTCTCTTGCTGGGTCTCTCACTATAGAGCCTCCTTTCTTTTCCCCTCGAGCTAGGGTCACATTAAGGTCCCCCCCTAGGATGATATTATCTAAATCATTATGCTGTAAATAGTCTTTCAGCGTCTCCCAACACTGCTGCTTTTCCAATAAAATTTGCGGAACATAAATATTAAAAAGGCTTACCAGTCTGTCTGTGGCTTTGTGTAGGAGTTTGGTGTGGATCCAGTGCGTGGTCCAGTCTGCGCTTATCAGTTCAAATTTGTTTGTGTTCCACATGGTGCCTAACCCTCCTGAGGCTCCTCTTGCATTTTCTGCGGTTCCTTGGCTATTTCTACAAACTACATGCATTGTTTTGAGCAGCACTTGGCTATTGATTTTGGTCTCTTGAAGTAGTATTACATCTGTTTTCGAGGTTCTTATGATGTTCTTTAGTGCTTCTTCCTTTTTTTTTCTTCCAAAACCTCTACAGTTCGAGGAGGTTATTTTCATTAGTGTCATTGGGGGGAGGATTGGCCTCCTTGGGGGGCCTTGGAGTGCTTCCTTGTTTTCCTTACACTTATCAGCTTCCTGATTGTTGGCTGTGATCCTTTTAGGACATCTTTGTAGGTTTCTTTATCTCTTTCTTCTTTTTTAGATTTTCTGCCTCTTCCTGTTTTCTTTGGTGTGGCTCTAATATTTGTGGGATCTTCTTCCTCACTTTCTGATGATACTTCCCCTTCCTCTATTCCGGGGCTTGCTTCCTTTATTGGGGAGGAGATTCACTGTTCTTCTTCTTCTGTCGATCATTGGTTCCCTTCGACTTCCTGGATCTGGTTGCCATTTGTTTCTTGCGTTTGGATCTCTTCCTGCCTATTCTCTTCTCCTTTTCCTTCTAGTTCATCTTTAACTAGTATCCTGAATGAGATTTCTTCTCCTTTGTCGTCCTTATTGCTTTGATCTTTGCTTTTGGTCGGGCTTCCTCTTTCCGTTCTTGGGCCTTTGGATTTGAATCTGGTTTGTCCTCTTCTTGGTTGTTGCCAACCTTCTTCTTCTGCTTTTTCCGCTGCTTGAGCTTTAGGGCAGTTTCTCATGAAATGGCCGTATTCATGACATCCTCTACACTTGAACGGAAGTTGCTCATAATCTAGTTTCTGATAGTGGAACCAGTTTCCTACTTTTAGCTTTAAAGATTCTGGTAGGCCTACCTCTAGATCTACTTCCACACAGATTCGTGCGCAGGAGTATTGATCCTTCAGATCCGCTCTGTCTATGTAATGGCCCAACTCGTTGCCTATCGCCTGAAGTGTGGTGGGATTCCAGCAGTGGATTGGTAGGTTCGACAATCTGACCCAGACTGGGACATCTTTGGGGAATTTTGAGGTTGGATCGAAGCTTGGTGTCCAACGATTTAGATACAACCCTTGGGTGCCCATGAAATACGGTTTGTTCCTAAAAATGAGATCTCTGTACTCCTGGGAAATAAACTCAAAGATAAAAAACCCCCTTCCGACTGCGTAGCAGGTTACACTATTCTTTATCAGTGGTTGCCAATTCCTTTGTATCCAGTTGTCCGTGGATCGAGCCGAGGTCCAGAGTCCCATGAATTGCCCTACCAGTCCTCGCTCTGAAAGGGATAATGCGACCTTCATAGGCTGATCTGGTGGGAGTTTGACCTCAAAAATTGAATCGAGTTTCTTTACGAAGCTTGGAGGGGCGTCAGTCTGGTGCTTCTTTCCGCAAGCTTCAATGAGTTTGCAGAATGTGGTGGTAGGAGAGGGGGGGGGGCTGGAGGCCCCCCTCCTCCCTGAGCGGCCATGGCGCAGCTGTAGCATGAGCAGGAGGCTCTAGGGTTTCAACGCGCAACCAACCATCCCTAAAAACCAATAATCCTGTACAAGTACCTTCAGCAATGCCCATTGTTACTCTACACCAGGAGAAATTTTTTGTGCTCACAGAATTTTTCAATGAATCTGCAACATTATTCAAAGTGTCAACCTTTTCCAACAAGACCTTCTTTTACTCAACCATGTCTCTCACAAAGTGATATTGAATATCAATATGCTTTGTCTTCGAATGATAAGCTGGGTTCTTTTCCAAGAATATTGCACTCTGACTGTCACAATCTAATCTCACTGCTTGTTGTACCAACCCAATACCTGAACACAATCTTTGTAACCATACTACTTCCTTGCTTGCATGAGTGGCTGCCATGTATTCAAATTTTGTAGTTGAGAGTGCCACTACAGCCTGTCTTTTGCTCATCCAACTGATTGCTCCTCCAAATAGGTTAAACACATACCCACTTGTAGATCTTCTACAATCCAGATCTCCAGCCTAGTTTGCCTAAAAAAATCCATGTATGTCCACCACTCTGTCCAATCCTGGTCTTCCTTGGTAGCACAATCCATAACTGGTAGTGCCACAAAGATACCTGAAGACCCTCTTTACTGTTGTCCAATGCTCCTTCCCTGGTTTTGACATATACTTGCTCAAAAATCCCACTGCATGTGCAATGTCCGGTTTAGTACAGACCATTGCATACATCAAACTGCCGACTGCACTGGCATACAGAACATGGGACATGTCCTCTTCTTCTTCCTATGTCTTGGGACACTGATCTGTAGATAACTTTACACCTATAGGAATAGGAACCTTGACCGGTTTGCTTCCATGCATATTAAACCTCTGTAATATCGTCTCAACATATTTTCTCTGATTCAACCAGAGTTTCCTGTTTGCACGATCTCTTTTAATCTCCATTCCCAGAATGAAGTTAGCAGCACCGAGATCCTTCATGTCAAATTTGGAGGATAGATGCGATTTCACCTCTTTGATAACATCCATGTTATTTCCTACCAACAACATGTCATCAACATACAACACTACATAAATGAAGTGACTACCAACCTGCTTGAAATATACATAGTGATCATCCCTGCTTCTTACAAATCCAAATCCAAGGATGTATGTGTCAAACATTTGGTATCACATCCTACTTGATTTCTTCAGACCATATAGTGACTTCTTTAGCTTACAGACCAACTCTCTCTTTCCCTTCACTACAAAGCCTTCTGGTTGCTTCATGTAGATTTCTTCTTCCAGATCCCCATGCAAGAATGTTGTCTTCACATCCATTTGTTCCACTTCAAGATCAAAAGAAGTAGCAATAGATAAAATAAATATAATAGAAGTTAACTTAGCAACAAGAGAAAAAATCTCACCAAAGTCAATTCCCTCTACCTGGGAATGACCTTTTGCTACTAACCGAGCTTTGTATTTCTCCACTTTAACTTGTGCATTAAACTTCTTCTTAAACAACCATTTTCTACCAACAGATTTTCTTCCAGCTAGCAACTCAACTATATCCCATGCTTCATTCTTATCCAAGGCATCCATTTCTTCAACCATGGCCTTCTTCCAGAGTTTACTATCCTCTGAATTCACTACTTCCCTGACAATTCTAGGATCATCATCAGTAATAGATAAAGAAAAATTGGAATGGAAATCAGGTGGACTATACCTTTTTGTTTGCATTTTATCTCTCACTGATCTCCTCAATACTGGGGTATAAGGTTCTTCTTCTTCTTCTTCTTCTGCTTCCTCTTCTTCAGATGATTCAGATTTTGCATCATCCAAATCAAGTTCTATTTTCTCAGGTTCATCTTGCGTTGGTAGGAATTCCTGTTTGGACACATATTTTACCTCTCTGAAAAAAACGTGTCGATTGTAAACGGTCTTCTTGGTTTCTGGGTTCCAAAAATTATAACCTTTCACACCATCTTTATAACCAATAAAGATACACTTTTCAGCCTTTTTGTCCAGCTTACTCCTATTTTCCTTTAGAACATGTACATAAGCATCACAACCAAACACTCTAAGATGTTGAAGAGAGGGTTTCTTTCCAGACCATACCTCATGTGGAGTTTTATCATCCAACACTGATGAAGGTGATCGATTGACCAGGTAACATGTTGTACCCACTGCCTCTGCCCATAATTCTTGTCCTAACCCAACACCACTAAGCATGCTCCTTGATTTTTCCATCAGTGTCCTTTTCATCCTTTCTGCAACTCCATTCCCCTAAGGAGTGTATGGATTAGTCTTCTGCCTTGCTATACCACACTTCTTACAGAATTCTTCGAATTCATTTCCGCAGAATTCTCCACCATTATCTGTTCTCAATACCTTTATTTTCTTCTCTGTCTGATTTTCTACCAGAGCCTTAAACTCTTTAAATTTATCAAATACCTCAGATTTCTTTCTAAGAAAATAAATCCATGTGTTCTTTGAAAAATCATCTATGAATGAAACATAATACACAAAATTACCTAGGGATGGAACAGGAACAGGTCCAAACACATCACTGTGTATCAACTCTAAGATCCCCTTTTCTCTTGTAGCACCAGATGGGAATCTTACTCGATTCTGTTTACCATATATGCAATGTTCAAAGAAATCAAAATCCAGAGTGCAGTTAGACATACCTCCAACCATACCTTTACCGTGTAGTGTTCGAAGGCCCTTTTCTCCAATATGCCCCAATCTTTGATGCCACAACATGGTCTTATTTTCTGGGACAATATTGGTCTTGTCTCCTTCATTTCTCTGCTCAAGGACAACATAAATGTTACACCCATTAGTATAAGTGCTTCCCAAAAACTTGTATAGAGTTCCACACCGAACTCCCCTCATCAACACCATTTCTCCTTGTACCATCTTGCAAGTGTTCTTTCCAAATATAGTATCCACTCCTGCATCATCCAACTTGCTTACATATATTAGGCTCCTGGCAAGTTTTGGAATGTGCAGAACCCCGGATAGAGTTCTAATCCTTCCATATTTTAGAAACAAATTAACCCTTCCACGTCCCATGATTTTGGCTATAGAGTCATCTCCTAGGAATACATCAGCACCAACATATTTTTCATATTCAGAGAACCACTCCCTGTGAGGAGTCATATGGTATGATGCACCTAAGTCAATCAACCATACATCATGGTTTGCATGTCTACCTATAGATGCTAGGTAAACATCACCTCCTTCTTCAATAGAGGTTTTTGCCTCTGTGGAAGAGGTAATATCGGATCCCTTTGGTTTTTCAACCTTCTTAGACTTGCAATCTTTCTTATAATGCCCTGTTTTACCAAACTTCCATCATTTCCTCAAAGATTTTCCTGGAGACTTAGATCTACCTGTATATTTAGGTCTCCCCCCTGAAGGCTTACCAGGATTCTTGTCGTGGGTGCGACCTCTTACAAATAAAGCATTTGTGCTATGACTATCCATGCTTTTCCACCTCATCTCTTCAGATAACAAGAATGAAACTACATCCTCATACTTCAATGTAGATTGAGTGGTACTACCAATTGCTACAACCGGATTATCCCAAGAGTCTAGCGAATAACATAACAAAGTAATACACTTATCTTCTTCTGCAATCGTAATATTAACATAGACAAGTTGACTTATTAGAGTATTAAAGGCATTTAGATGTTCTGTCACAAAATCTCCATCTTCCATCATAAGATGATACAACTTCTTTCGAAGAAACAACTTGTTTACCAGGGACTTTGATTGATACAAATTCCCCAACTTATGCCATAGTTCCTTCACTGTACATTCAACAACACCGAATCTGCCAGACAGAGTCGAACAATACTCCTTTCTCTTCTGTCCAACTTCTCCCAATCTTCCTTCGACATACCAGCAGGTGGTGTACTAGTAGTTTGTGTACTAGTAGGTTGTGTACCAGTAGCCTGTGTGCTAGTAGACGATGTACCAGTAGTTTGTGTACTAGTAGGTTGTGTACCAGTAGCCCGTGTGCTAGTAGACGATGTACCAGTAGGCTTTGTACCAAGATTCACAACGATCCATTGTTCTTTGTCTACAAGAAGGTCCTCCATCTTGAGCTTCATAGCTCAAAGTTTTTACCGTTTAACTTCTCTATATCGATTCTAGAAGAGCTCTCCATTTCTCTTTCTACACTTGAATAACCACTGCAAAATCTCCCACTAAACCCAAGTTTATCACAGACCCAAGATCAATTTGATCTATCAAGACCGAGCCAAACCCTCAATAACAAAGGCATCCCTCTGAAGCCAAAAATGAGCTCTGATACCACATGTAAGTTTTAAACCTGTGAAGTAAAGAAATGCATATAGATTCTTAAGCAAAACAAAATTTAATCAATGGCTCAAACACAAAGATTTTATACCGGAAACCCTCAACCGGGAAAACCTTTCTTATATTCATATATCAAATTTCACCATTCACCATACAATATATACAATGTTTTTAGGTATTCCATAGATACCAAAACCCTAATCCTTTAATCCAGGATTAATTTAGTAAACCGCTAAAAATAGCAAAAACCGCCCAAAAACAAATTTCGGGGCACTGCCCCGAACGCTGCACGTAACCAGGGGGGGCATACCTGGCCCCCCCTGGGACCCCCCTAGGAAAGTGCCCGACGCACATGACACAAAGATCACTACTAGAGGGATCGTCAGACGTAGTTGTCGAATCTGACGCACCCACACACACACACATGCAAATAATATAACACATACCCAACACTTCAGATATCTAAGAATAGAAAATTAGATTTGGATATTATACAAATTATTTTCTTACAAGGAATTAAAGATGAATCTATTGATTTTCTTAATTTAATGGGATCTGGAGATATATTTCATGTTCCTTTTGATTTTTTTTTTGATTTGTGTAGGAATTATTCTCGAAGCAATGAAAAATCTGGTAAGGGACCACAATACATTCTTTCTAGAGTCACAAAAGCAACAATAGGGGGAATAACTAGGGCATAATTAAGGAATTTATTAAAACTTTTTAAGACTGACAATATTGGAAATCTTAGTTCACAATTGGACACCTTAAATATCAAAAGGAAACAAGAAGAAGAGAATACAATTTTATCAATTTTCTGTCCTAGATGTAGGAAGAAGCATCCATCACTAGATTGTCCCTTGAATAACATTGAAATTTGCATCATTTGTACAGGAGCACATTCAACAGAAAAATGTCCTTCTTTACCTGAAATCAAGCCAACTTATCAAGGAGATCATGAGGCAGTGAATCCACTCTATGTGGTAGAACCACAAATACCTTGACAACCTCGATCAACATGTATGGTTCAAAACTCTGTACACCAATTTCCTTATTATTCTAGTTAATAGTATCCTTCTCAAGCATGGAATACCCCTATGCCTTGGCAGACATGGTCTCCTCAACATGTTCAACACCAACCTTGGAAACAAGGATGACATGAAAATCCTTATGAAACATGCTTATCTTTATATTTTCTCAACAACAACAACATTTACAATATCCCCCACATGCCCAACAACATTTGCAATATCCTCCACAAAATGAGAAACCATACCTTACCCAAGCTCCACAACCACAAGTCACAAACCACAGTAGTTGAAATTTCCCACTAATCAACCTCCTCCATGACCTACACACATACCTTCCCAACCAATTTAAAATCCTAATAATAAAGTATTTCAACCTACTTATAATGTTGAACTACACACATTTCCCACATATCTAATTGCTCCTGTGGAATTGCAGGAAATCTGTTTAAGATATGGAAAGGTACTTAACCAAAAGTTCCCCGTGATTGTAGAAGAAAATGAAGAGGTGGAAACTCCTATTCAATCTAATAATGATGCTAGCATAATTCAAATAAAATAACCTTCTTCTAGAAAAGAACAATTCCAGCCATCCAAATTACCCCCTTATCCAAAGAGGTTGAGTTTGGAAAAACCATCAATTTCTTCTAAGTTTGATTTCTTAGCATAACTTAAAAATGTATGCATTAAAATTTCACTATTATAAGCCATGAAAGACATACCAATCTATGCACAAACAATTTGGGAATTATGCCTTAGAAAACCAAGAAGAAGAAAGAAAGATCCACCAACCATTCGAGTCATTGACAAGTTAGTGAATCTTATGTCTACTAGAGACATTGTGGAAAAATATGTTGATCTAGGAAATCCAATAGTCACAATTTTTATCAACAATTTTTCCGTTCCAAACACTTTGATTGATCTAGGTGCAACAATTAATGCGATGAATATGGAAACCATGACACATTTAAACCTATGTGATCTTCGACCCACACCCACAATATTGAAATTAGAGGACAAATCTAAAATCAAGCTTGAGGGTGTACACAAAGATATCATTGTTTACCTAGACTCCTAGGAATACCTTGCGGACTTTACATTCTTCCAACCTAAGTCAAATTTAGGGGGGCACCTCTTAATCCTAGGAAAACCATGTTCAACAACAACAAATGCATTTATCCATTGCATATCTAGAAATGTGACCATTTCACATGGTAATGAAATAAAACAAATCACACTTCGTCCCCCTACAAATTCTATGAAGAAATTATACCATATGCCATGGCTTGATTAAACCAACATTGATGAAGAAGTAATCCAACCAATCTTAACAATTAAACAAACTATGAGTCTTAAGGAAAATACTGATGAAAATCTACCTAATAATTCCATTACCAACCATGTTTTTACTCAATATTTTTGGGGGAAACCATCATTTTCTGCACAACCTTCTTTTGATTATATTTTGGGGTAGCTTTAGGATACATGCACTATAGATACTTTGCCATCTTTATTTTAGTAAATAATTCTTGTAAATACTATCTTTGAAACTTGCAGTAAAATTGTTGAAATTTATCAGGAAAAACGTTTAAACATTAATTCTACATTAAATGATTTTCAAAAAAATAGTTCATTCAAATTTTGTAGAAATATTCTGATGCATTTGCATGAGATTACATTGATATGTAAGGAATTGACCCGGATACTCGTAGTCATCATATTTACATTTAGGAAAATTCCAAACCTATTAGATAGCCTCAAAGAAGAATGAATGTAGCTTTAAAAGAAATAGTGAAGGAGGAATTACATAAATTATTGAATGTAAACTTCATTTATTCCATCTCAGATATCCAATGGGTCTCACCCTTGGTAATTGTTCCCAAGATAAATGGTAAATGGCAGGTATGTATTGATTATTGGGAATTAAAAAAAGGCCACTTTGAAAGATCATTTTCCCTTACCCTTCATTGATCATGTCCTAGATACTTTAGCAGGGAAGAAATATTTTTCTTTCATTGATGGTTTCATCGAGTACAATCAAATTTAGATTTCTCCAGAGGACCAAGAAAAAACCACCTTTACATGTCCCTGGGGAATGCATGCCTATAAGGTATTGTCTTTTGGTTTGTGTAATGCACCTTCTATGTTTCAAAGAGCGATATTGGGTATTTTCTCTAACTTGATTCATGATTGCGTAAAGGTGTATTTGGATGACTTTTCTATGTATGGAAATTATTTTGAAGAGGATTTAAACAATATTGAAAAGGTTTTAAATAGATGTTGGGAAAGAAATCTTGCATTGAATAATGAAAACTGTTTTATGTTATTTAATGAAGGAATTGTTCTTGGCCACCATGTGTATTTTGCAGGAATCAAAGTTGACCCGACAAAAATTGAAGTGATTGTTAAACGACCAGTTCCATCTACCCAAAAGGACGAGAGAAGTTTCTTGGGACACGTAGGCTATTTTTTTTTGAGAATCAAGTTAAGTACTATTGCATCAAATTAACCAAAAGCCTAAATGAACCACAAAACATGATTCCATTCCTCAATACACTTTAGAAAAAATTATTGCATTCAATTAATCCCTCCTAAAGCTCTACATATATAACCTCGACTCTAGAGTGTGTAATTATATATCGGTGCAGTAGCAAATAATAAAACTTGACAGTTCGTCAAGTATTTCTATCTTTCCATCTTTGAGTTCTGGAATGACTGATCGGAACTTGAGCAACAACATAAAAAACCAAACGACCAAAAACATCAATCAATCGTAGAGATAGAATGATTCTTCAGCTCCTTCACTTAGGCTCCATATTTGATCGATACTTAACAAAACCAATGTCTTTGGAATAGGTACGAAAGCACTGTCGGCAACAATTAAGACCATATTTACTAATCAAGCCATGTGGGTTCCCACACACTCGACAGGCGCGGGAACCAGGCCCATATTTCTTGGGGTGAGAATTCCAGACTGCAGAGTGAGGCATCTTCGATACAAAATCACCAAATTCAGCCTCGTGATCTCGCTTTAACTGGTATAATTTCCCTCCTTCCTCACCCCGATGCTCCTTCACCACGCTTCTGTGTATCCAACTCGGGACACGTAGGCTATTACTGGTGCTTTATAGAAAATTTTACTAAAATAGCTTCATCTTTATTTAAATTGCTTACAAAAGATGTTGATTTTTATTGGGATACTAAATGTCATATTGCTTTTGGCATACTCAAGGAAAGACTTTCTATAGCTCCGGTATTAAGAGGACCAAATTGGTCCTCACCTTTCCATATCTCCACTGATACATTAGTTTCAGCTGTGGGAGCAATTTTGGGAGAAAAGGAAAGTATTCAAACCTATGTTATTTATTTCATTAGTAAAAATTTGACTCTTGATTAATTGAATTATACTGTTACAGAGAAGGAATTCCTTGCAGTAATTCATGTTGTTAATGAGTTTAGGAATTATATCACTAGATATGAAGTTTTTTTCCATGCTGACCACTTTGATATTAGATATCTAATGAATAAACCTATAAAAAATGGAAGAATCACTAGGTGGCTCTTATTGTTACCGGAATTTAACATTACCATTTTAGATAAACCTAGAAGGGAAAATCTGGTTACATATTTTTTTTCTAGAATCAACAATGAAGGTGAGGTTGTTCCTGTAGAGAATAGTTTCCCCAATGAAAGTTTAATTGAAATATCTACTCACTCACCGTGGTTTGCAGATATAGATAATTACTTGTCTACAAGAAAGTTACCACAACATTTTTCACCTAAAGAGAAGCATAGGATTATTAGAAGAAGTGCCACATACTCATGGATTCAAGGGGATATTTTCTACACATGAACATATTTTATCATTCAAAGATGTGTATGAGAAGACAAGATGTTTGACATCTTGAACACATGCCATGATGAGCCATGTGGTGGGAATTTTACAGAGAAGAGAACTGCTTATAAAGTCCTTCACTTGGGATACTATTGGCCTAAGCTTTGTAGAGATGTAAAGAAGTATGTCAGGATTTGTGATAGCTGTAAAAGAATGGGTTGTCTAGCTGCAGTAAACGAGATACCTCTACAACCACAAGTTCTAATTGGGCCTTTTGAAAAACGGGCCCTATATTTTGTAGGACTAATCAATCCATTATCAAAGAAAAAGAGGCACGTTTTGGTATGTATGAATTACATCACTAAGTGGGTGGAGGAAATATCTCTTCCAAAGGCAACTGAGTAGGAAGTGGTGGATTTCTTATTTGAAGACATTATTAGTTGCTTTGGGGTTCCAAGGGAGATTGTTACTAATCAGGGAGAAAAATTCACATCAAAATTGGTTCAATCAATTATCCAACAATACTAAATCAAGCATAGGAAGTCTTCTCTGTATCATGCACAAGCCAATGGGCAAGGAGAATCAACAAACAAGGTTTTGGAGGAAATTCTAGTTAAGACAGTTCAAGTCCATTGAAAGGACGGGAAGAAAATCTTCCAGAAGCATTATGGGCATATAGAACAACATGGAGAAACACTAGTTGTTTTACCCCATATGAATTGGTTTATGGAAAACAAGTTCTTCTTCCTATTGAGTTTCAAATTAAAAAATTTAAGATTGCAACAAAACTAGGAATAAATTTGTCTGAAACACAAAAGCAGTGAATTGCACAATTGAATGAATTAGATAAAATGCATTAAGATGCCTTTCAACATACTATTCTTGTACAACAATAGAGAACAAAGTAGCGTGGCATATTTATGAAGAAAAAGTAGTTCAAATTCGATGATTAGGCCCTTCTTTTTTATTCTAGGTTCAATAATTTTAAGTGTAAGTTTACCACTCATTGGCTTGGTCTCTATGAGGTGGAGATTATTTTTGACAACAATTCTTTGAAGATAAAACACATTACCGATGAAGGAGTTTTTTTTTCTTTTTTTTTTTTCTTTTCTGGTCAATGGACATAGATTGAAATTGTATCGAAGGCCTATAACCAGGGAAGAATTTGTTTGAAATTTATTGCAAAAATTAGAAATGGAGGTTGCAAGCAAGGATATTCGTCCACCTACTTCTTCCTCACCCTGAATTTCCGTCTTTCTATTTTGAGAAAAAACAATAATAAAAAAAATAGTAAAGATAAAAATAAAGTCTATTGTGAAAACAAGGTTTCTGGCGCGGTTGGACATGAACTTTGCTTGAAAATCAGGGTTCTAACTGACAAAGTTCAAAATAAACAATTTATTTTGTTTTAGCAAATTTCATTTCCATAATTTTCACAGTAGTTATAAGATCTGCTAGATCTTGTAACTTATTCAAGAATGCCATATTTTATCATTTGTTCCAAAATTCTAGATCTTATCACTTGTTCCAACATTCAAGATTGTATCATGTTACATGAATCAACTTCTTTTTGAATATTTCTATTACATCGCACTCCAGAAGTCATGAAGATTCCAACAATGAAAAACTCTAGAAATATGCATAGTTTTAGACTTGTTTTTAATCGATTGATCACATGCTGCAGAAATTAGCTCTTTAAGGAAGTTTAAAGAGATAACTACATAAGATTCAACTGATTCATAAATTAAGTTCACTTTAGCAATTCCAAGGATCTAACTACCAAAATTCCCCCCTGTTCACCAAAGAAAGAAAAATATTGAAACTTGGTAAAGGTAACTGAGGTAAAAATGCTTTTAATATATTTTGTTTTATTAAAAAATGGGAAATCATAAAAGGAAACTTTAGTAAGCTCTTGGTATTCAAAAAATCCTTGATTGATTTGTATACCATTTTTCATATCTTAACTTGCCAATGTTTATATCCTAAGTTACTTTACCCAAATTTTAAATTACCTCATCCATATTTGAATTTACCTATGCCACCCTACCGCATGATGGGACAATACTTATATCCATTATTATTAAAGCATGGATAATATACCTATCCACCCAAAATCCTATCACCACTACCAAAAAATGATAATTTGCTAATCTTAAAGAAAATCATATGTGAAGGTGACTAAAACATGAAAGTTTCCTATAAAATAACCTCCCACGATATTCATACCACTTCGTTTCATTCATTTCCATCTCCCTTATCCTGTAAATCCACATCCAAATATCCTAATTGACAGTATCAATAGCAAAAAATTGAATCTGCTAAGCATTTCCCTCCACGTTGAGAAGGTGAAAAATCATGGTAAGGAGAGGAGTCATCTATTATGAACCCAAAGGCATTGAACTACTTGAAGCATATCCTGGATGTAAAAGTATCTTTCAGTAGGTAGGGTGGATTCAAATTTTCAAGAAGTTCCAAGGGCACAATGACAGAGTCACACAAGCATTCGTGAAGAGTTTTGATGGTACTACTACTCAAGTGGGTGTCATGAAAATTTATGTTTCAGAAGCCTCAATAACAACCATAATGGGATTACCTCATAGTGGAGAAAGTGGTCTAAAAATAAAAGAATGGAAGCAGGGGCATGGAAGCAGTTCATGCATAAAGTGAGACAAAACCCTAACTAGGGTAAAGGTGTATTGCTAACCTGGTTACTTGATACCTAGAAAGATGTTATCTTCTTCATACAAAAGTATGTAACCTGTGAAGGGAGGTATTGTCTCATTTTCCTATATTGTATAAAATTACTCCTCCATTTGAAAGACAGTAAACCGGTCAATTTACCTTTTTATGTATGGAAAATTATCACAAAAATGGTGACATGCATTCATAGAAACCCTAAAAATGTGGAATTTAGCTTGTATCACCATGGGTTAATCAATTTAATTGTCATGGATGAATTGAGGAAAAGGGGTGAGACATGGATACAATTTTTAGTACAAAATGGGTTCCAAGAAGGGTCTACTGCAAAAAGTGAAGATGTTGGTAGTGAGGGTTTTTGTTCCCAAAGAGATGAGGGTTCCAATTTACAGATGGAGGATTCAAGGACAAAGTCATCAAGAAAATGAAAATGGTCAAACTCTAGAAAAATCCTACCATCCAGGCGCATATTCACCAGAAGTATGACAAGGAAACTAAATAAAGCATAAGAATAATTGAAGTTGAGTGATTAGAAGTATGTTGATCAAGCTACAATTTTTGAAAATCCACCCAAAAATCCATGAACTCAATTCTCTATTGTTGACTCTCCATTGTTTCTCAAAGCAAAAACCAACCAGTAAGATCTTGATGAAATATATATGGTGTTTCCAAATCCTATAGAAGATGAGGAAAATGCAATTCCTATGTGTTCTCCTACTTCTTCAAAGTTACAAAAGAAGGTCAAGAAGATTAAGAGGTTGAAGAAACATATTAAAGAATTAGAGCTTTTGGACCGTTACAATAAAACTGAGAATGAGTCTCTCAAAGAACAAGGTGTTAAACTTAGGAGGAAGAATGAACAATTTAAATCAGAGAATAGATTACTGATGAAACAAGGTAGAAAGTGGTACAATTAAAGTCAATAGATCAGGAATCAAAATCAAAGGATAAAAATCAAGGTAATAATGCAGCAACAAAAGAGACAAAACGTTACACTTGTTGGACAATTGGTTTGCACAATTGGTTTTCATTAATGTCAACCCTTGGAGCGTTCGAGATACACCATAGTTGTGATCAAGATTGATGGTAAGTTAGTTTTCATTGATGTCAACAAGAGTGGTTGATTTCAACATGTGTGATGGGTGCATTTGAATAAGACTACAAGAAGCCCCAGAGGAGTGGTTATGGAACTTGAAGTTGATAGAGGAATAAGTACATGAACAATAGTGTAAATGAAGGTAATACATTCATAGTTGGATAATACTTGTCATACTATTTCCGATGATAGGTGGTATGCCATGTGGTTCCTCACGGTTGAGGAGTTATGGCATTGTGAATTTGGAAGCTCCAAAGAATGGTTATGAATCCCCTAAATAGTTACAAGTCTTAGTCAAAGGGTAAAGTGGTTGTAGCAATAAATATTTAAAGTAAGGAAATAAGTTAGCTTGAAAAAGTATAAATATACCACAAGAAGTCCTTAATAAGAACACACACAAGTTCAATGGTTATCTATTTTTCTAGTGATGTTTTTGGTAAATATTTTGTAGCATATATGAGGTAGCAAATTTTGACAAGTTTGAGGCGGTGAAGGAAACTGAAGGGAAAAGTTTGAAGTGATCAAACCATCTTTCTAAGGTTATCCGCGAGTCATACTAGAAAAAGTAGCGGACATCTGCGGGTCACAGTGGAGAAAGTAGTGGAAATTCGTGAGTCACAATGGAGAAAGTAGCAAATATCCACGGGTCACAGTGGAGAAAGTAGCGGATATCCATGGGTCACAATGGAGAAAGTAGTGGACATCCGCGGGTCACAATGGAGAAAGTAGCGAACACTTTTGAAAAATATTGAAGAAGGTGCCATCTTGTTGATTTTGAAGTTGAGGAAGTTTTGTTGGTCTGAGATGATATGCACCAGGTCCTCTTCATGAGTAAAGGTATGTTTTACATGTGTTTGTTTGAGGCGTGTTTCATGGATGGTATGACACATGCTTAAGGAATGTCTTGGAACCCCTGTTGTACACGGTACATGGTTGCATATGGTTAAGGTGATATTGATACATGCTTGAAAAATATTCTTGGTACTTGGTACATGGATGTTATGGTTCATTGTTAGAGGCACATCTTTGTATTGGCATATGTATGAGGCACATTCCTTGGTACTTTGTTGAGGCACTTCATTGTTGATATCTTATGGTACCTAGTGTATGATATGATTGGGACATATAATGAGTGATGTGGTATATGATTGAGGCACATCTCATGGTACATGGTTTATGGATGTTGGTACATGCTTGAGGCACATGGTTTGAGGTATATCTTGGATACATATGTTACACATTATTTTGGTCACCCTAGTGATCAACTGACAACATGTGCTCATGTTCCCTGAAAATATTAAAAGAGACTTTCTCCATGAGAAAAGTGGTTTACTTTTCCTCTTTCAAAAACTATAACAAGGAAGGTTGTCACACCCTGCTGTATTCATGGGGTGTGACGATGCCTGATCATCACAATCTTTACTAAAAATGGACCACGGCATCGTCACAGGCTGCATGTGTATAGGGTGCGATGATGCTTAAGCAAAGGAAAATTCAAAATCCACGAATGTTCTATAAGGGAATCTTCTAGAAGATGAGGTGGCTTCCGATCGGTTTGGATCTTACTCGCTTCTCTGATTTAGTGGGATCATCTTAATCCCCCCATCCATCTCTCTTTCACCCTATATAAAGAGGGATCTCTTATGGAAAGTGATAAGGTTTTCAAGGGATTTCATATGCATGAATATTTCTACTACATATTATACTTGAGAGCTTTGCTTTAGTTTTCTAAGTCAAATTGTGGATCTTCTTCATGAAAGGAATTGGAGCAAAGGTGTGTGTGTTGGAGAAAAGATCCATTGGAAGGGACCTTGCAACATCAAGGCACGAGTTGTATTCTCCACTTTCCATTTAATATAATGCAACAATACATTTCTTCCCTATAAAGGTGTCTTAACTTTTATTGTATAACTCCTTGATCTTATACATAGGATTCATTGGAATACATATATCTTTGTTCTGTCTCTTTGTTGGTTTGTGTTTCTTAAACATGTTCACCATCCCGTAAATTCAAAGAAGGAGCTACAAGGACGACACTAGCGAGGATCAAGCATAATTTAAAAGGTATGTCACTTGTACCTCTTCAAAATAGTTTATATGACAATGAAGTCTAAGGCGAAGTGTGTATTCTGTCTTGTTTTGTTCTAGCTTCCTGTGAAAGTTAGGGATATCAATTTGTGTCCGCACTTACCGATTAGTCTGATAAAAAAATTGGAGACCATACTGGGAGGATGACCTTTATGGTTTTTTTCCTCTTATTTTATTTTATCCTACCTTATTTTGGTTGATTTCATTCTCTGAGTCTGTGGGTGATACATCTTGACTCCCTGGGTCAAAAATTTCATTGAGAAATTTTGTCTTTCTTCCCTGTTTTTCTTTATTTTTAGAGATCATCGCACTGTGTCCTATTCTCATCCTGCGACGATCCTCTGTCATCGCACTCACACTGTACCTTATTGACAGCCTACGACGATCCTAGATCATCGCACTATACTCCTCTGCAACCTGTGACGATCCCTGCAGGAATTGTTGGGTGATAGCCATTTTTCTTTTTTTTGCCTAGTTTTTCCTTTACTGCCTGGGATGAACTTTTGACATTAGTGAATGATTGATTTATAACTTTTAAACTTGCATTTGATTGATTTTCGGAAATTTAAAGTCTTCTTTATAAGCTTTGCAAGTTTTTCTTTTGGTTTCTTGTCACAAGGGTATAATCTCGAGATTTTGGTCCTGCGTGCTTGTTTGATAAGGAGTCCTCGATTTCTTTTGAGTTTTGGATTGTTTTTACTTTTTGGATTGTTAATCGATTAAGAGACAATTTTTTTTTGTATTTGACAAAAGGTTTTCTTATCGTTTTATTTTTGTCTACATTATGAGTTTGATTTGGAATAGTGTTGAGAATGTAGTAGTTTTCTTGGACTATGCTTTCTTTTCTTCATTACATCTCTGATCTAATTTGAGAAAGAAAGAACTGAATTTATTCTTCTTTTTAATAGTCTTTGTAAGAAAATTGTTGCATTCAAATATTTGTAGAAAGAGAAAAATTGGAAAATTTAGTAGTTTTTTATTATTTGGAATCTTTTTCATTCAAAAATTGAGAAATTGTGTTTCGTAGCCTTTGTATTCCAAAAAGAGACACATTCTCCCTACTGTAATTAGAGTTCATTGAATTGAACGATTTCATATAATCTCTAATTTCATTTTATTGGGTCAAGGTCAAATATATCATCAGTTTCATTTCCATTTCCCTTTTGAGTAAGCAACAACCTTTAAAATACAATGTAATTTTAAAATCTATTAGCAACTTTTATTTTCTAGAACTTTTATACACCAACATTAGCTAGGATAACACTTTGGAATAGGTTGTAAGGCACACTCTCCAAAGCTTCAAAACACACAATAGTATCTTGTGATAGGGAGAGTTCAATCCACTTGCTACATTTTGTCTTGGGAAGTCCTTCTAACACAAGGGTCAATCACGAGGTCACATTAGGGCCAATAGAGTTACTCACCCTGCTTTGTTGGTCTTAGTGTAGAGATTGCACGTATTATTGGGGGTCACTTGAGAAGAAAATCCCGTGGGGACCTTCTCGAGTTGATTTTGGGCTTAGATACCCTGCCTTTGCATGTGGATTGAACTGCCGACTATTTCCCTAGGCATCATTGTCGTAATTGGTAACCTTGTGGCCTATCTCTTTAGAGTCTTTACATAAGGTGATTGTGGAGGGACAAGTCTTCACGGTACTTGGAATCGATGTTGGCCAAAATCACTTAGGATCCTTGGAGGGTATACCCATGTTTATGTGTGGGAGCTTGCACCAGGGTGTAAGTCCGTTAAGCAGGTCATCAACATAACTTTTCCACCCGCTTTATCCCATCCCCTTCTTGTCTTGATTTCACGACGTTGGATTTCATCACCAACTAGTGACTTCAAAATAAGAAGGTTTGTTTGCGTGTTTGATATCTAGATTTTATTAGTGACTGCTATTTATTTCTCTAGTTGGCCATAGATTTATTTCATTATTTATTTGGTGCAACCAACATCGACCCTCGTCGTTCACGTAGTATGCAAGTGTTACCTTCGGAAGATCTGTAAGAATATGCTCCTTTTCTTCCTAACTTACCAGAGGGTTCTCCTAAAGGATCAGTCAATAATGACATAGCCTCTAAGATTGGAAGTTATACTCCATTGGAGGAATCAATACTTCCCGTAAATCTGTTATTGAGTGTTGTACGAAATCCATTTTTTCTCCGGATAAATTCATCGAGAGACATTGTTGCTGAATATTATACTGGAATACGTACTGGACCTCACCCAGAGTTTGTTGTAGATGATCCACTTTTTCATAGTGAGTCGTTTAGAACTCCGGTTCATACTGCTGGAATTTTTAATCCTAGATCCGTCCCTGTCCGTTCTTTTTGGAGGACCTCTTCGAGACATGATATTTTTGATAAACTAGGAATGAGTCCTAATCAACCTATGGCATCACATACGCCTGCGACTTCCACTGCTTATACAATACCTTTATATAATTTTACTGGCATGACCAGTAATGTTGTCACAGTTTTAGATGAATTGTTGCTTGGTTCTCATACAATTCTTCCTCTCTAGTTCTCTAACTCTACCATGGTCCCACAAGCTACTCCTGTGTCTGCCGGGAATGGGGCAATCATTCAAGCTCCTATTGGAACACCACTTTCTCTTAGATCAAATCCGTCACTTGCACCTGGGTATAATGCTTTGAATACTTCCATTGCTAATCCTACCCAGAATACATCTAGAGGGTCTAATATTTTTGTTCCTCCTGGGTACAATGATGCTAGTAATTTTTTTCCTACACCTACCCAGGTTCTCTCCGGGGGGCCTAAAATTCCTCCTCCACCTTGGCCCAAGTAGCTCTAATCAAGTTGGAGGCACAACTCATTTTGTCGCTTCTGGTTTTCAAATTCCTGTTGGAGGTCAAACTCAAGTTGGGGGAAACCTCAAGTTGGAGGCCATAAACCAGTGTATGGAAAAAATATCCCTGGATTACATCTTAACCTTGGAATTTTCCTTTCCAATGAAATCAACAACTGCCTGGGGAGAAACCTCCTCAAGTTAATTCTTTTGAACCCGCTAATCTCGGGAAACCATATCCAGGTTCTATGAATCCTACTTGGGGTCAAAATTTTCATTCTAATGCTCCTTTTCAAGGAAGCTTACCTAATCAACCAAATAATTTGGCTATTCGACTCAAAATCCTCCACCACCAAATTTTTCAGGACTCTCTAACTATCTACAGACTGCTTATGGTCCTTCTGGTATACCTATGAGACTACCTCCTCAAAACTACCAGTTTCCTCAAGTGAACAGACAATTGTCATTTCTTTCTACTTTGGATTTACCAGATTTATATAGGATTTTGAATGATCATATTTTTCATCCTCCTTATTGGCCCATCATACCTACCAAATTACGATCATACATTCCTAAGTTTGACGGCTGATCAGGAGAAGACCCAAATAATCATGTCATGACATTTCATCTTTGGTGTTCATCCAACTCCTTGATGGAGGACTCTATAAGATTACGTCTTTTCCAACGAACTCTTATAGGTTCAACAACCAAATGGTATATTAAATTACCACGAGGATTCTTCAATGACTTCAATACCTTAGCTATGGCTTTCTTAACGCATTACCAATCTCCAATACGATATGAGACAAGAACTGAAATTTTGAGTTCATTTAAACAATCCTCTTCTACTCACATTTCCTATCATATTCATGAGTGGAGAAGGAGAATATGCTTAATCAAAGTTCCCCTTCCTGATCAACTATTGGCCTAGTGATTTACCAAGTCACTCATTGGTCTTATAGCCCGTGATGTTTCTATGGGTAGTGTCGTCACTGAAGAGCAGACGATTAGTCGTTCTCAATATTTGGATCTCGTTTATTCACAAAGGGTCACACTATATGACTTGATCCATGATGCTCCTAGTCCATCTACGAATTCAACCCCAACACCTCCAGTAGCTTCTCATGCTGCTGATGGCGTGATTGGCACTTTTCATGACGAGAATCAATCTAAACAATCCAGTCATTCCAATCCCATGTCTACTACTCCTAATGTACAAAATACTCCTCCTCCGACTCCTTCTCCCGGTAAAACCTCTGAAGTTAATTTGGTTCAATCTACACCTACCGGTAAAAATCAAAATAAAAAGAAAGGGAAGGGTAATAATAAGGAGGAAAAAAATAATAATAAAAAATCTGAGAAAACCAAGACCCAGCCTGCTGATGGAAAAGACAAGTGAAAACCTTGTTATCCTTGCCTTATCTGTGGGTAGGATCATTATAAGAAATATTTTCCACGACGTGCTGAGGTTACTAAGTTTTGCAAGGGACCGGGACACCTCCTACACCCACCGTTTTGTCACAAACGTTTCCCTCTCAGCAACAAGCCCAATTGGTCATTCATGACCAGCCTTCTCCCTCTACCATGTCTTATCTACTTATGTGTACTGGTGACTCCAAGAAGAACGAAGTTGTAGTCACGATTTGTGCCAAAGATTAATCTCCTTCGAAAGAGAAAGTTGATGATTCACCACCTCCGCTGGTTCAACCTCCTCCACCAACTTCACCTCAAAATGGTCCTCTTCATCTCGAATGACCAGGCCTAGATACATTTCTTCTTCCTCCCCATAAGGGTGTTGTTCGGAAGTCATCCTTTAATCCTCACACACGTGTTGCCCAAAAATACAATATTGTAGAAGACCTTGCGTAAGCACCCTCTGCGATGTCGTCTCTCAAAGTCCTTCAAAGTTGTCCTACTCAACGAAAGGCGCTGTTAAAGGCTATTTTTGGAATTGATCCTACCAATACAAATTTGATAATATTTGACTTGGAAGATCATATTCCAAGGCTTCCTCCTCAATTAGCATTTCAAATACAGGTTGTTGTTGAAAATAAGAATATTTGTCAAATCGTTATTGACGAAGGAGCCTCAACTTGCGTCATGTCCATTACCTATTGGAAAGCCATTGTCTCTCTTGCCCTTACCGAGTCACACAATACTCTCAAGGATTTTAATGGTACATGGTTTAAACCTTATGGTGTTCTTCCTTCGTTGTCTATTATGTTAGAAGGTAAAGCGGTTAATGTTGATGTTGAGGTCTTTGATGCACCTCTTGATTACAACCTTCTACTTGACGATAGTTGGATTGATTCCATGCACGCAGTTGTTTCTACTCTTTTCCGTGTGTTACATTTCCCGCACTAAAGAAAAGCCATTACTGTCGATCAATTGGCCTTCTTTAATTCTGATTCACATACTAGCAACATACCTTTCATTGCAAAAACACCTCCCGGTTATGAGAATGTCGGTGCGGGTCTTTTAAAAGATTCATCGTTAATGGGTACATTTCCTATTCCACCACCCGATATTCCTCCTTCTTTGTCGCTTCGATTAACATGATATCAACCTATGTTGGTGAAACCCCTGAGTCTTATGACCCATGGATAGTACTTAGATCTGATGATTGTCTTGGTTACTGCGACTGAATGCCTTTGAGTTCGGTAGAATTGGTTTATCAAGTTATTCAATCGACAACTCCTTCTCGTCGTTCTCTTTGTGATACATCTCCTGATCCATTTCACGTGATATTTCCCACTGAAGAGATGATCATGATAGTTATTTATATGGAAGATACTCCATGGGACGATGGTCATGATCGTTCTATTCTCTTCCTAGAACCCGATACCATAGAGAATTATCAATGGATTTTGACTCTGTCTACCGTTGTTATTTACTCTGTTCCTGAACCAACACATGTTGTTTCGTATGAAGGCAACTTAGGAAATACTTCACCTACCATCCCTCTTGATATTTTGATTAAACTTGGAGTCATGGAAAATGTTCACATCGGTGCCTCATGTTCTGCTGATGAGGTCCGTACTTACAAATCTCTTTTCCAAGAGTTTCGTGACGTTTTTGCCTGGAGTTATGAAGAAATGTATGACATTGATCCATATATTATTGTACATGAGATTAAGACTTACCCAGACGCTAAACCCATTCGAAAGAAACTTTGCCCAGTAGACCCACGCAAAGCTACTGCTATTAATCTCGAAGTTGAAAAACTTCTTAAAGCAGGTTTTGTATATCCATTGGATTTGACTGATTGGGTGTCCAATATTGTTCTAGTTACAAAGAAACAAGGCATGATTCGTGTTTGTGTAGATTATAGGGATATTAACAAAGCTTTTCCCAAGAAAAATTATCCAACCCCTTTCGTTGACCAGATTGTTGACGAATGTGCCGGGAGTGAAATCTTCTCCTTAATGGACAGTTTCTTCGATTATAATCAAATCAATATTTTTTCTGTGGATCAACATAAGACTACTTTTATTTTCCCTTGGGGAACCTTCGCATACCGAAAACTACCTTTTGGTCTCAAAAATGCTGGTGTGACTTTTCAATGCGCTATGTATTATGCTTTTCATGACATTAATCACATTTTACAACCCTACCTAGACGATCTACCAATGCATTCTATGTGTCGTCAAGATCACCCGACACATCTACGGGCCATTTTCTTATGTTTTCGTTATTATCACATACGATTGAATCCACATAAATGCATTTTTTGTGTGGAGTCTGGATGACTTCTTGGTTTTATCGTGTCTATACATGGGATTAGAGTAGACCCGCTGAAGGTTGAGGCTATCCTCAATTTACCTCCTCCTTCCACACTATGCCAACTCTAAAGTTTGCAAGGGAAGACAAACTTTTTACGTTGATTCATCCTCAACTATGATGAATTAACGAAAGGATTTACTCAGATTCTTAAGAAATGTTACAATTTTGTATGGGACGACACTGCCAACAAATCCTTTGAAGCTTTGAAACTCGCCTTGACCCGTACACCACTTTTGTTTCCACCTGACTATAGTCGAGATTATTTCCTGTACTTAGACGCTTCAGACTCTACCATTGCTATGGTTCTCATCCAAGAGGATGATTCACATGATGAACATGTTATACACTATTTGAGTCAGAGTCTCACGACCACCAAAACCAAATATTTACATGTGGAGAAACTGGCCTTGGCAATTGTTCAAGTTGTTCAACGTTTTCGTCACTACATCTTATTACGCAAAACCATAGTAATTTCCGATTGCAACCCCATGAAACACATCCTTAATCGACAATTGCTGGGGGAAAATACTCTAAATGGATAGTTATTCTCCAAGAGTTTGAATTGGATTTTGAGTGCGCCAAGTCAAATAATTCTTTGGTTTTTGCCGAGTTGATATGTGACCTTCCCTCTACTGAAACAAAAACTATGGTAGAAGATTCCTTTCCTGATGAATCTCTCTTTTTGATTAGTTCTGACGACATATGGTATGGGGAAATTATCATTTATTTCCAAACCCAAACTTTCTGGCACGATATTTCTAGTACAGATCATCGTCATATTCAGTATCAATCCCGTCAATAAATTATTCTTGGTTATACCCTTTACCGTCGTGGTATTGATTCCATATTTCGATGATGTCTCACCTATGATGAAGCCGAGAAATATTTGAATGACTGTAATTCTGGAGCATGTGGTGGTCATATGTCCGGGTATGCCACTTCCCAAAAGATCTTACAAACTGGTTATTTATGGCCTTCATTGTTTAAGAATTGCATTACTGTCATCCAGAAATGCCACGCTTGTCAAACCTAAAAAAATAAGATCCAATCTCATCCTGCTCCTATACACCCTGTAGTTTCTGTTGGTCCATTTTCTAAATGGGTCATCAGCTTCATGACATGTAATCCTCACTCGACCGGGGGGCATGGATACATCATTGTAGCCATGGATTATTTCAGTAAGTGGGTCGAGGCGATGCCTACATTTGATAATATTGGGAAAACTGCAGCATTATTCATATTCAATCATATCATTACTATGTTTGGTGTCCCTCAAGCCATCGTCATAGGCCATGGTAGTCATTTTTGCAATTTCATGATGTCTGAACTTAATGAGAAGTTGAGTCTTCGAAATCAAAACTCAACCCCTTATTATCCGCAGGCCAATAGCCAAGTTGAAGCAATCAAGAAAGTTCTCACTACTATGCTTCGACGAATGGTAGGAATTCACAAGTCAAGTTGGCACATGATGCTTTTCTCAACATTATGGGCCTATTGAACATCCATTAAGTTTGCCACAGGGTTCACACCTTTCCAATTAGTATATGGTATTGAAGCAATTCTGTCGATTGAATGTGAAATCCCATCTTTGAAACTAGCTATCGAACTTCTCCCTAACACCTCAGCTGAAGAGGAACGTCTCTTGTATTTGATGCAATTAGATGAGAATCTCCGTGATGCTGCCTTAGTCATTGAAACTCAGAAAAAGTGTGTCAAATATCAATATGAAAATCATGTCAAACTATGTGTATTTTCTGAGGGTGATTTGGTTCTCCTTTACGAACATGATCGTGACTTATTAGGGGTTGGTAAATTCGATCCCATGTGGCAGGGCCCTTACATTGTGAAACGAGTGTTGGAGAAAGAGGCTTATGCGCTGGTATATTATGATGGAATCCCTTTGAGTGAACCTATAAATGGGCTTTACGTAAAGAATTACTATGCTTAAACTATTTTTTCATAAGTGCTATGTATTTTTAGTGTATCATACTCTTGTGTGATTTTTTGTTTTTGGTTTCGCCTTTCAGTTGCTTACCTTGCATTGTTCTTGTTTTCCATATGTCAGTGTCTTCACTACCCTACATCAGATTTGCGGATGGTTCTAGTTGCAGTACTCAAAACTTAGCGTCTACTGCTTGGGCAATCTATGCACCTACAGATGAATTAATTAGTCTACATGGTGTTTGCCTTGGTCGTGAAACTAATAATATCGTGGAATGCAATGCAGTTATGGAGTTGTTAACTGACGCCGTTTCACTTGGCATCCATCATCTTATTGTACAATTTGATTCACAGTTAGTATTACTATAGTTGAGTAACATTTATTCCATCCGAAGTCCTACTTTGTTACGGGTATATTTACGAATTCACCTCTTGGAAATACATTTTGATTACATTGAATCTCAACATATTCCTAGATGTCTAAATACATTGACATATGCATTGGCTAATTATGTGTTAGACAAAAATTTGAGACATTTATAAACACAATCACACTTTTTACAAAAACAAGTAAGCCAGTAGGAACTTTATATTTATAGCGACAAAAGTTACAAAAAGTGTTTGTCCAAAGACCAAAATATCAAAAAGTGAAGCTCATGGCTTCATGTATAAAAAGCATCAAGGATATTGATTGCTGTAACAAACAACTACTCGTGCCACTTTATGGAGCAGTCGACCAATATATACAAATATTCCAATTGTGTGACGTTGATAGTGCCTAGGAAGTTCATCTACCGTGGCATCAAGGGCATTCATGGTTAGTCCCTCTAGGTTCTGTTCAACAGCCTCGAGATTTGCGACAACTACCCCTGCTACAACACCTCTCTCTCCTCGCATATGGATGGGATATGATCTCGAAGGATGATAAGGCCCCACGTCTGCATTATTGAAAGCACTTGATTGGTCTTGGATAAATGACACAAAAAACATTTTATATAATTAAAATATCAAAAACATTATATAAACGAAAATTTTCCTCCTTCTTACCTATGTCCCCCCACTGAGATCCCTCAGGAAGAGATAAATTAGGATCCCCATAGAAATATGTCTTGACATATGCATAGTCTTCCACCATGATTAGCTGATTCCTCAGCCATTGGAAGAAAAGATCATCATACTTGACGATATGAACGCCACCATGACGAGCCATTAGATCCACTCAACTCTTCATTCATGGATATTGTGGAGCGGGTATACCCCACTCTACCTGTAGATGTAGAACATGAACCCTCTCCAAGAATAAGGACACCAAAATGGACCCGAAACCAAATTGTTTCAACTGACCATTTCGACACTTTGTGAGTTGTTTTTTCATGCTTTTTAGGACACCCTCACACCATTTGAAGACCCTAGGTTCCATGCACTCTATCACATACTAAAAATTGATTTACAATACCATACGGGGAGATGCACTCCCTGCCATGTGGGTAATGGTATAAAGGATGGTTCGCAATGGTAAATCCCAAACATCTTTGATGGCTACATTGCCACTGTTTTTTTCTGTACCTGGCACACAATGGTGGGAAACATAGTAATCCAAAGGTTATCCCCCACCCCTTCTTCCTGTGAGTGTTACTCATGAACCACGGTGAGACAACCCTGTCAGAAAGTAGATATCCTCTATATCCAATGTGAGTGTATGGACGCCTAAGCAAAAGGCTTGTTCGTTCACATCCCACATGTGAAACAAATACTCTAGAAACCTCAGTTGGGCTCTCATGCCCTGAATATTGAAAATTTAAGTAACCCACATTTCCTTAGCTCCATAACTATGCCCCGGTCATTCCTGAAAAAAAATCATCTTCCTCATGCTCTTTTTCATGCCACTCAAGCATTTTGACCAAGGAAATACTACAAAGGAACATTAAAAGAAGATTATAAACATAAAAAATTCATTCCTAGAGGTTTTGCGAGTTAGATTTATCTTTTTAAAAATTTGTTGCGATTGTTGCAGGGCTGTGCTTTTACGCAGAGTGACGTCATCGCACCCTGCCTATTGGGTCTCCTACAAGGATGTCAGATCGTCACAGTTCACGATACAGTGGACCTGCGACGATCTCAACACGCAGGTAGCCCCAAAAAATCGACCTAAAATCTAAATTTAATCTATGAAAAAAAAATTTGAAACCATGAAAAGATAAAGAAGAAGAAGATTACCTTTTTGACGAAGATGGTTCGCAAAATGATCCACCATGTGCTCCGAAATTGACAGTTGAAATTGGGGGAGAAAAGAGGGTTTTGGGGCACTATTTGGGTAAATTTGCAAATGAAATGGTAAAATGGTGTTTTGGCCTATTTTATTGTTTTTTACCACTTTTTACTTGCAAAATTAAATTATTTTTATATTTTATCCATACCCTAAAGCCTAACCAACTTTACGAAGTGTTTACTATTTCATATTAAAAGGTCTAGAGACGAGACGTTTGAACAGGGGTCCACTCTTTTTTATTTGTTTTTGCATATTTTTTCTTATGTACAGATGCTTTTAGAGTTTTTTAGGAAAAACTTCGAGCACAGTCTTAATTATTTCTCATGCTCGTGAAACCATGAGAATGTAATCGAGTAATATTTTGTCATTTTTTGAACTCGCATTGGTAATACGAAAAACAAAATCTATGGAGTATCCTTTAAGCTCTTTTCAAGCTCCCTAAACATGAAAAGATAGCCGAGTGACCTTGTTCTTTTCACGCTCGTAAAAGTATTTGAAGAAAACATCTGATGAGTGGTATGTTATCTCTTTTTCGGTCTCATCAGACTAACTTACGAAAAAGGACCTTATGGAGGTCTCTTTAAGTGTTTTTTAGACTCTTAAAAATGAAAAGACCCTGCATTTTCTTTGTTTGGACTCATTAAACAAGCATAGAAAGACCCATATGGGATTGAACCACTCATTCTTAGGGTTTGTTAAACTTACTGCGAGGGACTCGTCCAAAGGACGAGCTTACATTTACAAGAATATGTTATCCTCCTCAATCTTGCGTAAAAATAAAGAGGTACTCACTAGAAATGGTGGGGGAAAATTGGGAAAGAAATGTGTCTCTGTATTTGTGTTAGTGGTAGTAATAGTCACTATTGAACATGACACCCCCTTATCCGATTGTCTCTCATTTGACCATCTGCAAGTTCATATGTTGGGTCCTCCTTGAGTCAATGCTACCAAGACAACTGTTGTTGGTCCCCGGTTTTGACCATGTTCTTTGCCTATACTATATACCACAGACCTCCAACTATATGCCAGTACCACCCTTTTTGACCTCATTTTGGTATAATCAACATCCCTTTACCATTCAAAGGGGTCACCTAAGGTATCTTTGAAATTCAAGCTATTATTATGCATTTTAATGCTTTAATTTGATAATGGAACTGATATCGCTTGGGTTAGGTACCATTGCTATTCTTGGAACAGGATGCCAGTACCAGGTACCAACTCGCACCGTGGAAGTACCAGTGGATCCGTTCGAGAGCTGTGCATGATAATGTGCGTTATGGTTCGAATGAAGAGCAGGAAGGTTCACAGGCCAGCTGGAGCCGTCGCCACAGAGTGCTCGAGAGTATAATGATCAACCTGGATCGATTGTTCTTCATCCTACACACTTCGTGACACTACGTGTCAGGAAGTTGTGGAATACGTTTTTAATTGATTCCACGATTATTCCCGGATCAGGGATCCGTTCGTTTCCATGCATCTTTATTTTCGACTGTTATGAACAATAAGACTGCTATTAAAACCCGTGTTCACTGCTGAGAACGGGTTACTGTTACTACTGTTGTTATTACTTTCGTTATTGC